>JBCEWC010000427.1:0-25312 GCA_038996855.1 Solanum aculeatissimum | reverse complement strand
AATAAGATGAAAGTTTTATTTTTAAGCTAAATAAGATGAAAATTTTATTTAGTTTAAATAAGATGAAAATTTTATTTAGTTTAAATAAGACGAAAATTTTATTTAGTTTAAATAAGATGAAAATTGTATTTAAAACTAAATAAGATGGAAGTTTTATTTTTAAGTTAAATAAAATGAAAGTTTAATTTTAAAAACACATGGCATAATAATGAAAATGCATACACATACATTAAATAAGATAGAAATTTTATTTTAACAATGGATACCTAAAGCTTGTAAAATTAATTTTAAAAAAAACTAAATAAGATAGAGGGTATTTTTGTAAACAAACATCTCATTCTTAGAAATTGTACAATGAATAGAATTTCGAATATGACAAACCAAACAAACAATAAAAACGACTCTCATCATAACTAATTCCATCAAAACTTATCCCAACATAATTAATCGCATCATAACTTGTATCCAAACCAAACGACCCATTAATAAGTTAGTAAGTTTAGAAATATTTAAATAATATTAAAAAAATACACACGATATACATATATTTTTTTTTAATTTGCACCGGGTGTCCGAGTCTCTTAGAGCCTCGACTAATCCCGAGATTGCACAGGCCCTCGACAAGGAGTTTCCCGCAAGTGCACCACGATTAATTCAAGTTTTACCCAGTCCGATGGCCCGCAAGTACATATATGTTAATAACTTAAGATTAATATGTATTATATACGTATATAATTATATATAAATATATAGTATAAGTTAATAACTTAACATAAAAAAAAAGGGTAAAGAACCAGTTCTGGTACCGGTCTAATCTTGTACCAACTCGATAACTATAGGACTAGGCTGGAACTCCTCTAAAAAAACTGGTAGACTCGGTTCCGATAGACCCAACTTACAAGTGATATAAGTTTACGTAGAAATTACAACTTATAAGTTTCAAATTTCAAATTCAAAATTCAAAATTTTTATTATTTTATAACTTTTTATAAAATAACAATATTATAAAAAAATTTATAAAAAATGATTAAAACTTTTATAATAATTTTTTTGATGACAAGGGAAACCCACAGTCGTTAACCTTTGGGTGCGCACAGGGTAAACTCCCGCTCCTATGCAATAGCTCGCAAACCACATAGGAGAGGCAGTCACACAAGGCAAGCCCAATGCAACGCGCTCGACCCAAAAGGTAAACCCCTTGCCTTCGCTTGCAAGAGGTTTCGAACTTGAGACCTCCAACATGGAAGCTGCAAGCGCAAACCAATGGGCCACTGCGAAGAGTAAAACTTTTTATAATAAAAATAATATTATAAAAAGTTATAACCTTTTTATAGTAATATTTAATAAGTTAGTAAGTTTAGAAATACTTAAATAATATTAAAGAAATATATATGAAATACATATAAGTTAATAACTTAATATTAATATGTATTATATACGTATATATAATTATATATAAATACATAATATAAGTTAATAGCTTAACATAAAAAATAAAAGACAAGGGTAAAGAACAGGTCCAATTCAATACCAACTCGATATCTATAGGACCGGGTTGGAAATCCTCTAAGAAATCGTTAGACCCGATTCTGAAAAATTAGAGGGGTTGACGAAACTGGCAACGGTTTCGGTTACGGTAAAACCGGTCCGTTGGGTTCCGGTCCGTTGCCACCCTTACTCATAAGATTCATTAACATCCATTTACAAACTCTATTCTTGCTCTTTATACAATGCAATTTCCTTTGTTCCATTTTGCATTTTTATATAGTTAACTTTCAAAAAGTTTTACTATTTAGTGATTTAATTTGTAGAATGATTTTTTAATTTGTTTTTCTCGATATTTCCTAGAATGTTTAAATCATGCTAACATTATACCAATATTGAATATTTCTTTATATGCATCTATGTATTACTACTCCATGTGTCATATTTTATGTGACACCCTTTCCTTTTTAGCCCATCCCAAAAAGAATGTCCCTTTACTATAATTAGAAATAACTCTTTTTATTTGCACCACGTGTCCGAGTCTCTTAGAGCCCCGACTAATCCCCGGGTGCACAAGCCCTCGGCAAGGAGTTACCCGCAAGAGCACCACGGTTAATTCAAGTTTTACCCAGTCCGATGACCCTCAGAAATTGTTTGCACCCACTGGTTGCGAACTTGAGACAATTAGAAATATTTTAACTTTAAAATTTTCCTTTTATCCTTGATGAAATAATTTACAACTACACAAATATCTAAAGATTGTTTGACCACAAGTTTTAAAAGTTCTTTTTTTTTAAACATCATGCCAAGTCAAACAATGTCACATAAAATGGGACCGGGGGAGTATGTCAAGTTGTCTATAGTATTTTGTCATGACTTTTTTCATTTCAGTTATTTCTCTCTATTGCTTTGAACTTTTTTTCCTGAGCTGAGAGTATCGAAAATAGCATCTCTACCTCTAAGGTAGTGGTAAAATCTACATACACTCTGCCATTCCAACCTCACTTTGTTGGATTACACTAGGTATATTGTTGTTGTATTTGTCTATATATTTTATTGATTGAAAATTTTAAGATGTACAAATTCAAACTAAAATAAAAGTAAAAACTTAATTAAATTCTTTCATAATAGATATTTAAAATAATTTCTCTGTGAAGTAATCTTAATAGTAATCATGCATTGATACTTGTCTTTTTTCGTAATTTGACACTCAAGCACTTTTTAGGAAAAAATAAGCAAAACACAATCTACTTATCAAAAGCACTTTTCAAATGAATTAGCCAAATACAAATTGTTTTTCCAAATTACTTTTCTGAAAAACTATTTTTAAAAAGTTCTCAAAATAAACAGTTTTTAGTCGCTTGGCCAAAGACTCCAAGTCAAAGATGAAATGAGAGTAGAAAACACCCATAAAATGAAAATAAAATATTGTGTGCCATAGTCATGGCTCTGCATACTACACTAGAAGTGATAACACTAATATCTCATACAAGAACACTGGAAACAAAGGACACCTATTAACACACACAAGAAAAGAGAAACCCTTGCTGTAGCAGAAATCTAAATCTCTACCTGCAGAGAGTCTAACAAACAGCTTCACTAACCTTGGAAAATACTTCTTAGGTTGCTGATTTGATGTTTCCCCATGTGAATTCTCCCTCCATTCTTCATTCTCGTTGCTACAAGACCAGGTGATCAAAGATAAGAGGAGAATAACACAAACTACAATATAATATATAAAAGAAGAGCTTAAGTCTAAGGTCCATATACGGAATAAGAACAGAAAAGGAGTCACTAAATCAATCAATTTCAGATTATAGATCAGAGACAGCCTAAGTTGTTGGACACTAACAGTAACTGGATGAAACTTAAAACAGTATTACTGTTCATGCATTTGGATGGTGCAATGTCATCATGTATGATGATAAGTTGTGAGCATTTCTGGGACTCCCTAAAATATTACTTCACTAAAATTAAAAGGTAGACACCAGCCTGCTGAGAAATGGCTTAAGTGGGTATGAGAAACCAGGCATTGCAATCTAGAAGAAACTCTAGACCATACTAAGCAGCCATGTTTTGGAGCCTATTCATACATCTCTAGCAGTAAAATAAAATTATCAGGTATATCTCTAGCAGTAATCTTCCCTGTAACTATAGAAGAATGAGAAAATGTTATTCCAAGGAAAATTAGCCCCACTAATTAGAACTGATAACATTTCAAAATCCAGTTTAACAGAAAAAGACCACCCTTCATTCAACAAAAACTAGCAAAAACAAAGAGGAGATAAATATCCACATTGATTCTACAACCAAAAGCAATAACACAAGGGAGAAATGGTAATTGGAAGCACTCACTGGTAGTTCCATACTGCCTTGTAGACATCCAAAGATTGAATTGCTTCACATTTCTCAGACAAGTCAAAATCATTAACAGCAAACTCCACCTCCTCAATACCTTTGACATTAAGAACTTCACCATTCATTAACAGAAGCAAGATATATTTATCAGAGGAGAGAGTAACATGGGGATTTCAAGAAAACAAGCAGCAAACACCACTTAAACAAGCTACATTATTTTTTTTGTTATAAGGGATGTCACATCTAAAGATTATAGCTGATATAAAAGACGACGACAACATACCCACTGTTAGAGTGTACGCACAGACCTTACCACTACTTCATAGAGATAGAGAGGTTGTTTTCGGAAGAGCCTCGGCTCAAACTGACATAAAGACAAAAAATATATATACACAAATCTAGCTTCTAGCATGCGTTAAGGGGTTATTAACAAATTATAGTAGAATTATAATTAAGGGATTATTTAGTGGATATACTTTTTTGGTAGATATTAAGTTTATTGAATAAAAAATGAAATATACCGAGTATATTATATGTGAGGAATATAGGAGAAGAATATTATTGAATTGTATATTAACATTATTACATAGAGACCCTATTTATAGATATTATATATTATTACTATTTCTATTCATGTTGCTATTCTAAGTAGGATTATATATTCCTAATCACACCTCTGATCAGCGCGTGGGAGCGCGTGAGGTGGTATTTTCTGGTGGGTCTAACTGGACTTTTGTCACTAGAGAGTGATTGACCCAGTGGTGGTGTTGGTTTTCACACAGCACTAACAAAAAGAGACAATGACACAAATTAACCTTGACTGTCGCCGAAAATTAATGCATAGTGACCAGTCGAAAGTTTCTCACCAATGCTCTAATACCATGTAAGAAAAATATAGGAGAAGAATATTATTGAATTGCGTATTAATATTATTACATACAGACCCTATTTATGGATACTACAATACAATCCTTTAACAAGTAGGATACTGTATATTATACTTATTTCTATTCCTATTCCTATTCTAAGTAGGATTATATATTCTTATTCCTACTCCTATTCTAACAATATAAAACATGTATTTAGTTTTGTAATATAAAAACTTGAATAAACTTTTATTCACTTTAAACCTTAGAATTCTTAAAGGACTTTGAAAGGAAAGCTTTGAAAAAGAAATCTTGTCTTTTCATTGTTTTATCCAGGATTATTATCCGATTTTCAATGTGGTAAAAGAACAATACCAAAATTGTGGCATAACTAATCCCAGGATTGCTTATACTATAAATAATTCTCCAACCAAACACAGGATTAAATCATGACTAAATTTATATGGTTTCAAGTAAGCTTTGTTGCTTCTTTAATTCTTTATTCAATCTTACCTTTTGGGACATTCCTAGGGAATTCAAGGCTTTCAATCTTACGGCTTCCCTCCTAATTTCCACGTCTTTCACTGCACTTAAACACACCAACCTAAACAGCTCTAGAAATCCTAGATATTTGACCCTCCAACTTCCGTGATTTCCACCAATATTAAAGGCTCTTAATTTTTTCACACTTCGAGATCTAATTCAACCTTCATGAAGCCTCAGTCAACATTTGCTGTTCTCCTGCTGCTGAACGTAGGTCAGAAATCCTGGTTAAACTTCATTACAATATTGCAAACATTTCAGTGAAATATCAGTCCGGAACTCTTAACCATATCAGATGTGTGAAACAGCTCAACATTAATTGGTAGTCGTTCAAGGCGTATACAAACAACTTTCAGAGTAAAAGCTGTAAACAGAAAAATGAATGCTCCAAGTTAAAAAAAAGTATTGCTTGAAGACTCAAATAGAGTTTCCACATGTTTTTGTTATTTTTATAAGACAAAATTGTCATATGTTATGATACCGGTATAATATTCTGCTTGATAACTTATAAGAAGACAATATCCTGCTTGAAATATCCATCTTCTGTGAACCCATCAATGTCCTTCAATTTTGCAATGTACTGTTTCACGATCACATGATGCAAATGTGATTCTGAATTTAATTAGAGGTCACAATGGAGATGTTAATGTTATTCGCGGATATGGATAACAAAAAGTCTTTCTAGCATTGTCATTTTACATTATAAAAGCATGAAGTCAAATGAGAAAAACGTAATTTATTAAAAGTTAATGAAGAATACAAATGATGTCACAAGATATCCTCAAAAAGTGACATCAGAAATTGTGTAGCATATAAGAGTTGAACAAGAATTCACTTCGGATGTCATTTGACGCTATCTGTCTGCCTTGCACTATTTCGATGCCAAGAAAACTAATCTGCCCAGATCAAAATTGGACTAGTTTAAACTTCAACTAATCTAGTAGTTCACTCAATCCGAGTTCACCTAAGAAATACAAGTATAGCATGCTCCAACCAGACTTTACCTTCTGCAGTAACCACAAATTCACAAAATTCATCAAAAGGAACATATGGTTCTCCCATTATTGCAAGTTATGTTCAAACTTCCTTTGCAGAACAGTGCATTATCTAGTGTGTGAAATACTCATTGATATGTTTGAGTTGTTTAAATATTACTTGGGAGAAATAACATTTATTTTTCTCCGAACTCAAAGCAAATCACAAGCGTTTAGCCTGTCATTCTCTATAGACTATGTTAAAGCTTTATTCGGGAAGGAACCTTCACTTTTAAAATGAAAGAAGAATGCAAGATAACGAAGATGCCTAAAACATGGAGATGGAGTATGATGTTTCCATTGTACAAAAACAAGGATGACATTCAAAATTGCAACTATAGGGTATCAAGTTGTTAAGTCACACTATGAAAGAATGGGAGAGGGTGGTAGAGATAGGGGTAAGGAAGATCATAACTATTTCTGAGATGAGAACCAATTTGGATTTATGTCGCAACGCATAACTACAGAACTCATTCATCTCGTAAGGAAACGGATGGAGGAAGTAAGACATACATATGGTATTGCATCAACCTAGAAAAGGCTTATGACAAAGTCCCTAGGGAGATTCTAAGGAGGTGTTTGGAGGCTAGAGATGTACCTGGATGTACACTAGGTCGACTAAGGACATGTACTATGGAGCCAAGTCCTAACGAAGGATAATAAGAGGAGACTCACTGCACTTTCCCATGTTAAAGGGGTTGGACCAAGGATCAACCCTTAGCCTATTTTTATTTGTCTACATGATGGAATATTGACACGACAAATTCAAGGTAGCATGTCATGGGCATGTTATTTGTGCATGACGTATTTTTGATTGATGAAACTCGCAACGAGTTAACTTTAAGATGGAGGTTTGGAGATAGATACTAAAGTTTACAGATTTCAAGTTGAGCAGGACCAAGATTGAGTTCAGTGATGTAACACATGAAGTTGACGTGGAAGTGAGGCTTGATACACAAGCTCTGCCAAAAAAGGACAGTTTCAAGTATTTTGGATCTATTATCTAATAATGTAATAGGGAGATTGACAAGGATGTCACATCGGGGTGGATAAAACAAAGGCTCGCATCTAGAGTCATGTGATAGTTGCATAGTTGCATTCTCTTCTTTCCAAATTAGGGTCTTCTTTCCAAATTTGCATAGTTGCATTCTCTTCTTTCCAAATTTGCATAGTTGCATTCTTAAAGCTGAGACTACGACTCCAACCAAATGACCCGGCTAGACTTCTCCAGCAATCAGCCAAACTTTTCTGGAGACTGCAAAGTCCAACCAATACGCATTTCTTCTTTTCTTCATCAGATTTCAACTTCCTGTGTTTCTTTTTTTCCTTCTTCTGCAAACTTTAGAGTTACTTTTACCTCTATTTTTCCTCATTATTGACTTTGGTTTTGTTTTTTTCTCATTTAAGTTCTAGACTTTTGATATTTACTATATATTTTCAATTTTTGAATTGAAATATCTGCTAATATGTTATCGAGATTGAGAATTTGATTAATTAAAAAAAGGGCAAGCCCGGTGCATAGAGCTCCTGCTATGCGCAGAGTCCGAGGAAGGTATATGCAATTAAATATTTTAATTTTTTGGTATTAAATAATGTCGTACTTCAAAAAGGCAAGAGCCTCATCGCTCGAATCTCCTTATGGCGAGGCAAACCCTTGTCGCCTTTCGCCGTCCAAAACACTGTACACATATATATGTATGTGTATATATATACATATACACATATATATTGACTTGATTACCAAACTCATGTATATATAAGTGTGTATTATGTAACAGATGACTTGATTATTGATATTGACTCATAGGAGGAATAGGTTGCGATTGTTAGGCATGAATTTTGTGTTGCAATGTACATCATCATATTCTCATTTGCATTGATTTTGAAACACCGCGATGGGATCTTTCGTGATGGTGACAAGGTCTCATCCGGGGGATAGTATAAGAGCCGAGGTCTTTTCTAGTGGGTGATATACGAGCTGAGGTCTTTTCTAACGAATGATATTAATGTCCAAGTGTCTTCCGGTGAGCTAACTGCATAGGCAGTGGAGAACTTTCCTAAAAATCCCCTTTTCTGCATATCCATACAAGATCTGAGTAGGCGGGTCAGGGTCATTCGGTGAATACATGGATCTTGTGAGTCCACAAGAGTTCTGGTCTGAGTCTCGATGAATGTGTATCATTAGGACAAACATACATCACATTACTCTACATTTCATTGCACCATTTGGTTCATCATTCGTCTTTCATGGATTGTACATACTCCTCTAGTGACTTTGTTAATTGACGAACTTGATATTTATAACTTGTTTTGTTGGTGACTTGATTTTGAATTACGTGCACAGTGAATTGTGAATTGTGAATTGTTAGGTTGGGCTAGTTTTCTAACAAGTTATAATTATGGAGGTTTGGTTGGGTGATAAGAGTACTCATACTCTTTATTGCTTTACTTGTGTTTAGATGTTGCTTGATGAGTATCGTGTTGTAGGATACTCACTCCTTCTACATTTGTGTAGGTTACAATCTCAAACCCTATTGATTGCCTTTCTTCTATCTTCAATCCGAGATATTTTGTGGAGACTTGAGAGGTAGTTGCTTGTCACCTACACAGCTCTCATGTTCCTTTACAATGTTCTTGTTCTATTTGAAAAAAGAATGACATGAAAAGTCACAATTTCTTTCAGTTCTGATATAACACTTGGAAGCTTGTGCACGTGACACCACATTTTGGGATGTTAAGAGTTTTGATTTAGATATCCGCCTATTTAGTTCATTTGAGTTTTCATTTTTGTTTTTACTTGTGAAATCAAGTCTTACGCATAAGCCTTGGTGGGTTAAGATAATTGTCATCACGTCCACTTTTGGGTCGTGACAGTCAAGAATTCTCGTACTCGAAAGATAAATATGGCAAAGATAAGAATATTGTCATAGATGTGTGGGTATATTAGAAGAGATCGGATTAAAAATGAGGAAACCTGAGGCAAGCTAGGAGTGACTCGGAGGAAAACGAAATCTAAGAAGCGAAATTGAGATGATTTGACATTGTGATGAGGAGATGCACGGATGCCTCAGTGCAAAGTAGATAGACCAAAAAGTATTTGGAAAAAGCAATTAGACAAGACATAGCGTAGTAGTTGTTTATTGCGTTCATGACCTTCTATAAGAGACAAATTAAGATAAAAGGTCAATAGGTAGGAGGGCATCTATACTAGTAAGCATGAGTGTATTGTCGTGTTGCCCTGACTAATAGGCGTAGTACTACTCTTGTAATTGTTCTTTGATATATATTAATATTTGTTGTTTCACGCAGTTCGGTGTTGCAATGGATGAAGCCAACATGGAACTAAGGCTTGCCGGAAAGACTATTCATAAGAGAGTTTTAAATATCTTGGGTCCATCATACAGAGTAGTGGTAATATCGACGATGATATCACACATCGTATGGAGGCGGCATGGATGAGTCAAAAGCTTGCCTATGGAGTCTTGTGTAATAAGAGGATACCACCTAAACTTAAAAGTAAGTTCTATAGAACGGTGGTTCGACCATCCTTGTTCTATGGGACGAAGTGTTGACCAATCAAGAAATCTCATATTCAGATGATGCATATTACGAAGATAGAGATGTTGAGATGTCTGTGTGTACATACTATGAGTGATAAGATTAGGAATGAGGTTATTCAAGAGAAGATGGGAGTGGCCTCTGTAATGGACAAAATGAGGGAAGCAACATGGTTTGGGCATGTATAAAGGAGGTGCAAGAGGCTAGTCGTAGGGGGTATGTGTCGGGGTAGGAGTAGGCCAAAAAAATATTGGGTTGAGGTAATTAGACAGGTCATGGCACAGCTTCATATTACTGAGGACATGATTATAGATAGAAAATAGTGAAGGTTGTGTATTAAGGTAAAAGGGTAGTACGGATAGAGTGTTGTCTTGCCTTGCAAAGGTTTAGTCCTTGATGTAGGACTAGTCGTACCCTTATAGTTCTTGCCATATGTTTATTGTATTTTGATTATCACCATTATCTTGCTACCGTTATTATTTCTCCGGTAGATGTGATCCTGCTTTTCTAATTAATCATAAGTCCATTATGTTTTCTTCACTATTTTTTCTTATTTTATTTGGGATTGATGAGCTTGAACAGAAAGTCTTACGTAAACAGCATTTACCTCCACGAGATAGTGGTAAGGTCTACATACACTCTACCCTCTCCCCAGACCCCACTATGGGATTTTATTTTTTTTAATTTGCACAAAGTGTTTGAGTCTCTTAGAGCCCCGATTAATCTCGAGGGTGCACATGCCCTCAGCAAGAAGTTTTTTGCAAGTGCACCATGGTAAATTCACGTTTTATCCAGTCTGATGGCCCTAAGAAATTGTTTGCACCTAGTGGGTCGAACTTGAGACATTGAAAGGGAGAAAACCCCAAGGCTCAAGTCAATTACCACCCAGCCAACCCTTGAGGGTTGACCCTATGGAAATTTCCTAGGTATGTTGTCGTAGTAGTAGTAATATCTCGCGACTATATGTTGTTTTTGTTATTTTCTATTGAGACCCACTTCGTGGTATTTTACTGGGTATGTCATTACATTCTATTGTCTCTTGTACTTCCATTACATGTTCTCTAAGTTATTTTTTGTCTTGAGCAGAGGGCCTATCGAAAAAAAACTCTCTACCTCTGAGCATGCTTCACAAACTCTCGACATTTAAGTAAAAAGTTTCTAAATAGAAAATTTTACGAGGTGTCAACTTTTGGAATAGACCATAAAGTAAAAGAAGCATTATTCACAAAGTAACTACTCCAAGCCCATCATGTGTACTCACATCAATAACTGAAACCTAATTCAAAGGACCGAAGAACAGAAACAGGAAATGAAACAACTTGTCAAAATTTTAATTCCTTTGTATTTGCCAAGACAGAGAACATCTACAAACAATGAAACATTATTTAAATTCCTTAATCATTCCCACAGCTTTGTTCTTATTCTCTTTTCCTTTTAAAAAAAGAGCTTAACTAACGAACTTCTGCATGTTCAACAAGAGTGCTCACTTTCATAGCACGTGATCATGCCATCAACCGAAAAAAAAAATCTAGTGGTCCCCCGGAGAATTGATAACATTTTAGCAAGAAAAGTGGAAGCAGGCAAGCAGCACAAAGTAAAACCTGGACAATGAAAAGCTATAGCAGGGAAAACTGAGGCGGCGACACAAGAGGAGGGGGAAACTGCAATCATCGTACCCGAAGTGACACACGTGGAGAAGTAAGCAATGGCTATAACACAATTGAATGGCCCGAATGTTAATAACACGGAGATGACTGAGGATGTTGTCCCACTAAGGGTTCAGCTGCCAACAATAGACCAAGTTAGTCCAATAAGCCCTCCAATCTGGATTAAACAACACATACTCAAATTGAGTGCTGAATTTGGGGTAGATTTAGAGGCTGCGAGGAGAAAGCTGAGGAGCTCTTCATAAAGATCGATAATAACAAGCAAGCAAACAAGGAGGGAAGGGTGAAATCACTGCTATTAAAAAGAAATGGGTGAATGAATTGAAGGGTCTGGCACTGGATAAAAAATTCATGAGCTTTGGTACTAGAAGTAGAGGAGGAAACTAGCCAATAATGAAGTTAAATATCGTTTCATGGAACATAAGGGGGATGAAATGTGCTAGAAAGAGGGTAGTGATCAAGAATGTCATGAAGAACTGGAAGGCAGATGTGGTCTGTTTCCAGGAGACTAAGGTAGAGGGGAAATAGCAAGTCTTGTGATGGAAGTATAGAGGAATAAATGGGAGAATTGTGCTCAGCTAGAAGCCAGTGGTACTAGAGGAGGTATTGTTATTAAGTGGGATAAAAGAGAGTGGGAAGGAGACATGAGCAGTGTGAGGAAATACTGTCTCCTGCAGTTTCATAGGGATAGGTCAAGACTATAACTGGCACCTCACAAGTGTCTATGCTCCAAATGACAGAGAAGAATGGGTAGAGACTTGGTGGGAAATAGGTGCTGCCAGGGGTTTGACTTCAGGCCTTTGGGTACTTTGTGGGGATTTCAACACTGTGAGATACCCATCAGAAAAGAAAAATTGCAACAGAATCACCAAAGGTATGACAGACTTCATAGAAGACATGGAGTTGGTGGATCCTGAACTATTTGGGGGGAAATACACCCGAAAGAAAGGGGAAAGACTCAAAGACATACAACAGCAGCTAGACTGGACAAAATCTTATTCTCTAAAGAATGGGAAGCAAATTTCAGAAATATAAGACAGAATATACTTTTCTCCCATAATGCTACAATGTGGTGATTGGAAAAACAGAGTCATATTTTAAATTTGAAAACTGGTGGCTGGATACAGAGGGCTTCAAAGACAAAGTTAAAGAGTGGTGGAATTCTTTCAACTTCAGAGGGAAACCTGATTATGTGTTGGTTGCGAAGCTCAAAGCACTCAAAGAGAAGCTAAAAGAATGGAGTAAAACTGCTCAAGGAAACTTGGGTGTCCAAAAGCAAAATGTTCTGAAACAACTAGCTAACTTAGAGGAGACATAAGAACACAGAAACCTGGGGGCAGAAGAAATCACTGCTAGAATAGCTTTCAACATGGAGTTTGAAGACATAGCAAAAGGGAGGAAATAGCTTGGAGACAAAGATCTAGGGCAGTATGGTTAAAGCAGGGGGATAGAAACACAGCCTTCTTTCACAGAACTGTGAATGCTCACAGGAGAATGAATACAATCTCAAAGCTGAAAGTGAGAGCAGAAAAGCTGAATAGACAAGAGGAGATACAGAAGAAAATAGTAACTTATTATGAAGACTGTACTCTGAGCCAGAAGAGTGGAGACCATTTCTGGAGATGAACAACTGTCCTATAATTCATGAAGAAGAGAACAGCTTACTTCTGGCACCCTTTGAGCAACAGAAAATACTAGAGGGCATAAGAGCATGTGCAGACAACAAAGCACCAGTGCCAGATGGTTACTCTATGGCTTTCTTTAGCCAATGCTGGCAAATCATTAAACCTGACTTAGTGGAGACAGTGCAGAATCTCCATAAGACAGAAAGGTTTGAGCAGAGCATCAATACCACCTTTGTGGCACTAATTCCCAAGAAAGTGGCAGCTGTGGAACTAACAGACTTCAAACCTATTAGCCAAATAGGTGGGGTGTACAAGATCATAGCTAAACTCCCGGCAGAAAGACTGAAGAAGGTGTTACACAGACTTGTAGACAGACAACAAATGTCATTCATAAAAAGGTAGATAAATAATGGATGCAGCGCTGATAGCAAATGAGTGTGTAGAATCCAGACAGAGAAGTAAATGCCCTGGAATCCTAAGCAAGCTTGACATACAGAAGGCCTATGACCACTTAAACTAGGACTTTTTACTACTTATGATGCAAAAGATGGGCTTTGGAGCCAAGTGGATCAGATGGGTGAAATTCTGCATAAGCACAGTCAAGTTTTCTATTTTAGTCAATAGTAGTCCCAGTGGTTTCTTCCCATCTCAAAGGGGACTGAGATAGGGAATTCATCCTAGCCATGGAAGGCTCTGAATACACATCAACTGGGGAAAGAGCTTCATTTATCCCATCAATGAAGTGATTGAGTTGGATAGTTTGGCAAAAGCTCTAGGAGGTGGAGTAGGGGAACTGCCTACTCTATACCTAGGTATGCCACCAGGAGCTAAGAGCAAATCTAAGGGGATCCAGAATAGGGTGATAATAAAATGTGAAAAGAAGCTAACCAACTGGAAGAGCCAATATTTGTCCAGGGGAGGTAGACTAGCAATGGTCAACAATGTACTTGATGCAATACCTACTTACATGATGTCTGTGTTCCCAGCACCAAATAATGTCATAAAGAGGATAGATGCTTTGAGAAGAAACTTCTTATGGCAAGGTGATGAAGATAAAAAGAAGTTCCACTTAATCAAGTGGGAAGAGGTTATGAAAAATAAGAAAGAAGGGGGAATGGGGGTTAGGAACATGAAAAGACAAAACAAAAACCTCATGTTAAAATGGCGCTGGAAATTTATGACAGGAGAGGATATGCTATGGAAGGAGGTGGTCAGGGCAAAATATGAAATGGAGAACAGATGGATGATAAATATGGTGACTACACCATATGGATGTGGTATATGGAGATCAGTAAGAAATCTTGGGCCTCTGCTACTCTCCAAAATCAGATTCCATGTGGGTAATGGCATGAAGGTGCTATTCTGGGAGGACAAATGGATAGCTCAAAGATCTCTGAAACAATTATTCCCAGATTTGTATGCACTAAGTCTCCAACCAAATGCAACAGTGTCTGAAATATGGACAGGAACAGGGGTGGAACTAACAACTCAAGAGTTACTTAAATGATTGGGAGATTGGGAATATAGAGGCTTCCCATAACACAATGGCACAGTTTAGCAACCTGACTGGTGGTGAGGATAAGGTTGTTTGGAAGATTGGCAACAAAGGGTTTTCAGAGTCAAAGCAGCTTACAAAGATCTCAACCACTCAAATGATAGGATGAAGTTCTGGCCATGGCAGATGATTTGGAGAACCAAAATCCCATACAAGGTAAACTGCTTCACATGGTTACTGACAAGGGAAGTGGTGCTGACACAAGAAAATATGAGGAAGAGGAAGTTCCAGATGTGCTCAAGGTGCTACTTGTGTGAGGAACAAACAGAGACAGTCAACCATCATTTTTTTGCATTGCAAATGGGCAGATCAGTTCTGGAGAATATTCAGCAGTCTTAGGAAGATCACTTGGGTGAAACCAAGAAACATAGAACTCCTCCTAAACTGCTGGATCAATGTGGGCAATACTACAACAAAGGAGGAGAGATGGAAGATTGTCCCAGCCTGCATATGGTGGACAATATGGAACTTAAGGAACCAAAGGAGCTTTAAGGGCAGGAAAAAAAATTTACATATCTTTAAAATGAACTACTTAGCTCTTTATTACTTTTGGTGTAAGCAGGAAATTCTAGGACAGGCAGAAGATTTGTTTGATGTTTTAGACTATCTATGACAAAAAACACAGATAGAGTCTATTAGTTTGTAATATGTTTTGGTATGGGGACTACATTAATGTAGTATACCTGTGGATATATAAATGAAAAAGTTACCATTCTCAAAAAGAAAAGCTATAGCAAGTCAAAGTCTTAGATCTTAAGACAGTTCACTAAGCCAAAGGTTAAAAGGGCCCTTTTTTTAGACAAAATTGCTTTTTCAGGTGATAAGCATCTCATGGTCCTAAGACCTCCAAAAGTGAAGAGGTTCACATACAAGAAACACATTTCCAATTCATGTTCAAAGTTTACTTGATTCTTATGGTTACTTTCATTACTCAAAAAGATATAGTGAAAGGGTGAATGGTGAACTGGATTCAAAAATCATAACAAACAAGCCATTACTGATTCCCACTTACGCATAATGACAAAAAAAACTCAAAATAAGAGCAGCATAAAATTACAGACATAACTGGAGTTCAACTGAAAAATGAATACATCTGGAGAAAGAGCATGAGCAGCAGTACAGCATACCAGAAGTCACGTGAGCATTTTCACCTTGTGTGGTTGATCTTCGATTTACATGGATCTTAAACACAGCTACATCAAACTGAAAACAAACCAATGAGACTTTTCTGCCCCACGACATCTACAAAGCATCACATAACCCTCGCTTGAAACTGTGTAATAATAAAACTCACCCTCCCTGACAAACGTGGTTGAATTTGGAATATGTCTTCAACTTCAAAGCGAATGCAAAAAGCTCCTGAATTCTCATTCATTATTGAGCCTTTGACCTCAACACAACTACTGGAAAAGGTTACTGTAGTATCTGTCATTACGTAGGATTTTCCTCGATAATAGAGATAATCAGGACAGAAAACGATTGGGCTGTTTTCAAACTGCAAAACAGAAAAATTATTGGTAAATAAAGGATAACGTGGAAGATACTAAACTGCACAAGGCATCAAATAATTTTAATTCCAAATGAGTTCCACTACTGATGGCCATCAATTAATTTTAATTCCAAATGAGTTTCACTGCTGTTGGCCAACAAATAATTTTAAGAGACTTCAGGCCAAAGAATAGCAGAAATCCTTGAATGTAGAAGCCCTACTGTATGAATTTCTCAAACAGATATATACCCAGCCTGCAGATTCCAAAACCTTCCACTAGGACAGATTCAACAGAACAGCTTTTCAACTGCAGTGTTACTAGCTTTTACTGTTCATCTTTTACTTCTTCATGTAGTGCTATTGCTCATAATGGGTATCATTTTTCCTCTTCAAAGTTTAAATGATAAAAGAGATAACATAGAACGATAGCTGTTGTGGGACGTATAACACGGGACATAAAGTGTATGGGAATGGCGTTGTTAATATTTCCACAAGTACAGAAATCACTCACGACTTTTTGCAACTTCTCATGATTTATATCATTATCACTTTCGACATTTATATTTTACAGACATTGAAAACATGATATCAATGCAAATACAGTTCATTTCGAAATGTAATAATGATACAATAGAGCATACAAAAAGGAGACACCACTTTGATCCAACTGTAGATCCTTAAATCAGTCACTCACTAAGGGGTCGTTGTAGGATGCATTAGAAAAATAATGCATGCATTAGCTTTGTGCATTACTAATACCTTCTTTGGTACACTTTTCAACCAATGTATAATTAACACTCTATTGGTATTATCCTATGTATGACTAATACATGGGAAACCATGGTATAAGCAATCCAAGGGGTTTTAATGCATGTATTAGTATGCGTAAAAGACACAATTGTCCCTCAAAACCTTTTCCACATCCCTTCACTGTGTGGAGGATATCATTTTAAACAAATAATTTTTTTAGAAATACACAATGCATGTTATTTTAAATACACCAAACCAAACAATACATAAGAAATAATCTTTAGCATAATTAATATCGTCATTACTACTGCCAACATTAGTAATACGCTATTCAACATTATTCTTACACACCCTACCAAACAACTCCTAGTTAAGTAGGATTAGTGAGTGCGGATTGACCCAGTGTAAAGCCACAAGTGGGGTCTGGGAGAGTAGAGTGTACGCAATATTACCCTTACAACCATACCTCATGGAGGTAAAAAAGTTGTTTCCTTGAATGACCCTTGACCAAATAATGCATATCAAAGCAAATATGAAAAGGAGCAGATAGAAGTAAAGAAAACATTATATAGGTTTCAGGAAAAAGGAACAGCAATGGATTAGTGAGCGTTCAACGCTATAAATTAATTTTTTACAAAATATGAAGAAAGGTTTAATAAATTGAGTAGCTATCATTACCATTCCCCAGTGGTCAAAGTGGTCATTTGATAATGGTCCATCTAAGATGTCTGAAATAAATACAAGAAGCTAAGTAAGCAGACCATACAATATTGAATTGTTGTGATATTGGCGTAAAAGAATGATGCAGGTAAAAAGAACAGACCATGATTTTCTGGAGTAGCAGATGAGTATGATGCCGATTCCTCGCTTGAACTTTCAGCAACATCAGCAACCGCACCAACTGTTTCATCCTGCACATATTCCATTGTTAAAATGGCGGTTTTAAGAAAGTCTTTCAAAATCAGAAAGGTACCAAGAAAAACATGGATTGTAAATATACATTGGAAGGAGATCCAGAGAAAATATCTTGAAAAGCCGTCCCGGTATATGAACTGCCTTCCAAGAAACTTCCACCTATGTGATTGTCAGGCTCTCTATCAGGATATCGTCTTTTGTTTGTGGAAGTAATCTTTCGCATGCTATCCGACCTCATCATTCTCTCATCACCGCAACCTTTTGCATCCTGACTTGAGAGAGCACAGTTGCCATTGAAATCACTGTCAGCTGCTTCAATGTCTTCAGATGGTTCATCACCAGTCCCCTTCGAGTTTATATTGGTTCCTAGTGCACCTTAAATGAATATTGACAAACAATTTATATAAAAATGTCAAACCAAAAATAATTCACAAATACAAAGGACTGATCTTCTATTTCTTTTTTTTAAGGCAGAACCAACCAGTAAGAGATCACTTATTTGATACACCAAAGGAACCTGCTTAATTTATCACAAATTAGGTATGTAGACCAACAAAACCTCAAGTTTTTCCACAATGGGGTGTGCTATTTAGGATACAGACAATCAAGGTTAACAGAATAATCTAACTACTAAATGATTTCCTAATGATAGATAACCCATAAACAAATAGAGGTGGCACTAATGGATAAACGGTGTGATTAATATGTTCAAAAAATTACCAAATACACCCATCAATTCATTTGACCATAGTACCAATGCAGGCTAATGAGTAACAAACCCCTGGTACAACAAGTACCAGTGAAGGCTAATGAGTAACAAAATCCTGGAATAAATACCAATGAAGGCTAATGAGTAACAAAACCCTGGAACAATAACTACATAAAATTCAAAATTATACTAACATACTTTGTAATTCACTTCTCACAAAGAGGAAAAATTATATTTTCCACTTCTGTCAGCTTAAGAAAGAGAAAACACCAGTCAGTCCTTCAACAACCGACTTTAGACATCAATCTCATTCTCCCAAATTAGATAAATGTCATGCAGTTAATAATTATTAGACTTGCATCTACCCCTTCTTGTAAATGAGAAGTGTGCAATAACACCAAAAGCGTAAACAAGCTCAACTTAGAATACAGGTTGTGTCTACTCTTCTTTTGGAAAAAGCAACAAATTTCAGCAGTAAAAGAAGGGAAATAACACGCCCATATACAAGAAATATATCAAATATAGACAGCCATACAAAAAGATATGGTTTTTATGAATAAAGGGGTGTTTGGCTTGGCTTTTTTTAAGTGCTTATAAGTTAAAAGTCAAAATCCATCAGTTGGGAACCCCCAACTTTTGGCTTTTGGCCCTTTTTCGGGGGTACTTCAAGCACTTTTTCTGTAACACCCACTAAATCTGATCTTCTATACATACAGGAACCTTGTAAGTGCGCAAACAAGAAATAAGGGATGAGCAACTACTCTTCAAGTGTGCAAAATCCTTCTCTACTTCATCAAGCACTTTGTCTCCATAAGTGATAAAGGAGCAACATCTCATGTTCCGCATATTTCGCCCATCTTCTAAAAAACCAGCTAAACATTATTTCTTTAACACTACTTGGCATCACCAAATAAAGTCCAAACTATTTGTCTATTTCAATATTTACCATCACAGCCAGGATTTTATCTGTCCATGTAAAAGAAGATGATTCACATTTCTACTATGTTTTTACACATGAAACACCAATTGACACAAGTAATCTTTCTCTTTCTCAAATTATCCACTAAAGGTGTTCACAGTTTTAGTTTGGTCAATTTTTTAAAAACAAAAATAAAACCAAACCAATAAGTCAGACTCTTAAGTATTCAAACCATATCAAAAACAAACATAATAAGAATTATCATTTTTGTTTTTGTACGTTTCAGTGATTTTCATTTTTGTTTGGTTTAAATTTTATTAACTTGGAAAACTAACCAACATAATATGGAGTTGATTTTTTTTAAGTGAATAATTGCACCAAGTGGGGAAGGGAGCGGTTGTTAACTTTTTAAAAAACAAACGTTTAGCTAAAAAAGGAGTTGAATGAAACACTTTATCCAATCTAGCCAAGAACCCCATTTCTCAATTGAAAAAAAAAAACTATGGTGTTTGAGCCAGATAGCGCACACCTCAATTGATTTCATGTAGTATCTGCTATTTTCCACTAATACAAGTATTGGGTAACTCTGTCCATCAAGGTTCAGGCAGGTGTTTGTGTTTGCCTCTACTAGAATTTGGACATGAGACCTTTTCTTCTCAACCCACTTCATTGACCACTAAGTAAACACCCTTAGTTGTTTCAATCTCTCAAGTTCTATGTGCTATGGCTAAAGTTGAACGATTGTTTTCTTTAGAGGAATGGACTAAGTTTGGACCCGGTGTTCTTGGCTTAAGACTTGAAGGTCATTAGTCTATTAGCAGCGAAAATAATGAGAAAAAAACAATTTTTTGATAAAAGTATTTAAATTATTTGTACAAAACAAATACTCCCTCTGTTCCAAGATAAGCAGTGTTCACACCCCTAAAGAAAACTACTCACCCCAAGAAAATAAGCAGTGTTTTACTATCTTACCATTAATTAAACATCGATAGAAAGAAGTGGTTCTTTAATGGTGTAAAACTCCATGTATTATAAACAAGAGTAATTTTGGAAGAAAAAAATTAATTCTTTTTAATTCTGTAAAACACCACTTAATTTGAAACAAAATTAAAAGGTAAAAACACCACTTATTTTGGAGTAGCGGGAGTATGTTATACATAAATAATTACAAAGTTGGTATATATAATTTATGGGTTGGTTAGTTTTTTTTTTTTTTAAAATAAAATAAAACCTTACCAATTTTTAAAAATTTAAACATATCAAAAAAATCAATTTATTAGATAAATTTGGTTTGGTTTTCGATTCGAATCTTTTCTGAAATTAACAATGAAGACCCCTACTCTCCTCCGTCAAGATCACCCCAGCACACCTCTGAGTATGCATACCGAAAGATATAGAAAATTTGACTCCTCCCTAATCAAAATATTCTGATAGGTCTTAGTAGAAAAAACATCATTATCCCCTGACCCCATCTCCCTACACCATGGCTATCACATATAGTTCTTTGTTTGTGGATAAATTTGACTAAATTTTGAAGTTTCAAAACCTTCCAATCTTACAAGTCACTCCTAAACCTAAAATACCAATGCATTTCCCTCTGGCATTTCTACAGGAACCAACACATATTAGAAATGTTATTGTCACATCACCAATATCTCCAAAAACTTTGCATCACCCACCCTGGATGATATGTTCCAGTCAGACACTTCCACCCCTTCAAGAGATTCCTCCATAGCCCACAGCCATAGGAAAGTGGGACATTTTTAGATCTCCATCCCCCTTCAAAGACCCCATACTTATTCTCAAGCACCCCTTTCAAAAAGCACTCTCCTCTACCTCAAATCTCCATAACCACTTCCCGCTAGTGCTTAGTAAAAAATTCCTTACGGCTTTGACTCTTAAGTCCACCCCAATACTTCAGTATGGTGATGGGTCTCCTAATTTACTAGAAGTTGTTGAAAAAGTTAATCACCAAAATCTTGTCGAAAAATGTGTTGTCACGGCAATGATCAGCTGATGGGGGAAAGATCAATGCTGCGAAAATTGTCACCAAGGAAAAGACATGATGTATCCGAAACAATCAGAAAATAAGGTGCAAAGCAAAAACGGCAAGGTACCAAGAATATGTCACTGGAGATAAGGACGTCATCATTACAGTCACCAAAAAATTTGGTGCATCCCACCAGAAGGAGCACCATAAAAAGAAGAAGACGAAGTTTGGGTCCATAGGCAGATTAAGATTGTCCAGTGATAAGTATAAACTATGTATGTCTCTAGCAAGAGTGTAGAGTGTAAAGGCTTTGAATCCTCTAGAGAAAAATAAATAAGGAATAGAATAAATAGATAACTTAATGATACTAAATAAATGGTAAGATAGAACTAACATTTTAAATTAGACCAACCAGGGGATATTTTACTCTAATGCTTATCACAAACTCTAACATTCTATCAAGCCAACTCCTGATCTCAAAAAAATATACTAGTGTGTTCTATGTACCAGAGGTCATGAGTTTAACTTACACTCAAACAAAAACTGGATCTCAGCTCAGACACTGACTAACAGAATCTTCTTTCAAGATTGGCATTTCAACAGTAAATTTAAAGAAACTCTAATGTTAAAGGAGAGGAAATTACAGAGTATTGGACTGAAAATGTTGATTAATGGAGTGCAACAGATCTAAACGAAGGGAAATGGATGTTGAAAAATCATAATACGTGACCCTAACTGGCTTGTGATTGAGGTAGTTGTTGTTAAACACTACAATTTCAACAATAAAAAAAAAGAACTATTCATAAATTAAACGCTGCTACACACCCATGAACCAAAAAGTACAACATAAAACATAAAGTTCATAATCTACATTTACAAACTAGAGTCTACGAGATTTACAATTTAAGCTTTGTGAGACGAGAATTTCAACCCTAAAAAGATAAAAACATTCCAGAAAACGCCGTACCACAGAGCAAAACCCAAAAAGTTATCTGAGAAAACAAAAAAAAATACCATTTCGAGTGATTGTATCGTTGGTGCAAAACCTATTAGCCTCGATTTCAGCAGGCTTCTGCTCCTCTGGTTTGAACTCAAAAACATCCATAGCTGCTTCTGTGGCACTGTTCATTACGAGAATCAAAAGGAACGAGGTCTAGGGTTTGTAGAAATGGAGCATTGATTCACATAAGGGTTTTCAAAATCGAGAGGAATAGAATTGGGGGATTTATATCGACTTTTTGTCAGAAAGGAATTTATATTTGTCCGACAACGGAACAGCAGCCAATGGAAACACCGTTTACAAAGTAAACCATGCTTTGAACCCTTCCTTTTTAAAGAAAGGGTAAAACGAATGAATTTAATCAATTTGACCAACAGAATTTTAATTTTTTCCTAAAAAAAAAAAAAAAAAAAGATTGCTTTATTTAAAAATTAATATTTAACCATAAAAATATAGTTATCTGTGATAATTATTTAAATTGTTTTTACTTTTATATATTTGATAGTATAAAAGTTTGTCTTATTAGATAATTCATTCTTATTAAATAAAAAGATCGAACAAGACATGAATTACGAATCAAAGATTAAATTAAAAATTGGGTTGAAAATTACGAATCAATCAATTATTAAGTTAAAAAATGAGTTAAATTAGTCATGACTACGAATTAATAAAGTGAAATCGGATAATTAAATTGAGAATTGAGGGATGATTTAAAAGAATATTAATGATGAATAACTTGGAGGATGAATGAGACCCACGTTTTAACCTAAAAAGGTATATTTTATCCTACTTTTATTTTTCAGAGTATAATGAGAGTGAAAACAAAATTGTTACACTCACTTGGTTTGATACAAAAGAGGAAATCAATTTTAAGAAGTTTCCCTCGAATATCTTCAAACTTGATTTTTAAGCTCACTTTCGAATTTTACTAGCATACAAATCGATATTTATATAAAAAGTATAGCAGATACAATATAAGTACATAGATTAATATGTAAACAATAAGTATAACTAGACATCTCGAACAAGATAGTGTCTAGAATTATCTTTTTTCATCATTAAAATTGACTTTGGCGTACTTACTTCATCAAATTATGCAAATAATATGAATAAGCAACATAATATGAATTAACATAACCATCATAATTAATTAGTCATAGATTCAACATATAATGTGGTATGCAAATAACATAAGTTAAAATAGATCCAATGACCACCAATTCTTAGACATAGTCATCTATGCACTTAACTCTATAGTGCATAGATGACTGTGGAGATGTATATTTCCCTATATATAAAGTCATTGGTGGTCAAAAAGGTTAAGTGCATAGATGACTGTGGATTGAGAAGTCCCTTTTATGGCAAGATTTATATTTGTTGTCATACGGGACTTCTCAATTTTGGATAATTGTTGGAGACTTTAATATTGTCTTGTCTTATTAGGATTATATTTTGGGAACACTATTATTTTTGTTGAAATTCAAGACTTCTATGAGTGTATGCAACATAATAAAGTTCATAAATTGTCATGGCAAAGGGCATTCTACACCTAGTTAAATAAGCAACAAGAGAAAGATAGAGTCATGTCCAGAATTAATAGAAATTTTAGACAACTTAAAATGATTAATAGAGTTTTTGACAATTTTGTTTCGATGATTTATCGGGGACATATGGCTACTAATCATGGTCTTCTTTTCGTATCAGATCATTCTCTTACGGACTTACAATTACAGCCTCCCCAAAGAGCTCGGTGAATACCATTTAAGTTTTTTCATATATGAGCTGAACATTACAAATTTATGAAAATTGTGAAGGACACACGGGTAAAAAATTGACTACTGATAGAATAAAGGATATTTGGTTAAGACTCAAGGCTTTAAAAGCAAACTTAAGAATTCTAAATAATCAAGAAGCCAAATTCATTCAATTTAAGATTAATAAAGTCGGTCCAATCTTGCTGATATCCAAGCAATTATGAATACACAGATTATTGATGAGTTGATACAATTAGAAAAAAAATATCCTGATCAACCTTTTGAAATGGACAATGTTGAAGGAAAATACTATTAGACAAAAATCAAGAGTTCAATGGATCAAGCTTGGTGACTCCAACATCAAATACTTCTCAACTATGTACAAAGAAAGGAGTAACAAAAAGTAAATTATGGAGATTACATATTTTAATAGCCAGAAATTCCATGATCCTAAGAAGATTAAGGATGAATTTATCTCATTTTATAAAAGTTTGATGGAGTTCTCTATCATAACATTATTAGCTATAAATAAAAATATAATAAAGATAGGGCTAATTCTCACTCACCCACAAATATTATAACTATGTACATAGATTACTAAAGAAGAGATTTATACTGTCCGACAATCTGTTGGAGATGACGAGGCATTAGGTATTGATATCTATAATGTTTTCTATTTTTTCAAAAAGACTTGGCCTTTATTCAAAGTGACCTTATATTAGCTATTAGTAACTTCTTTAGCACTAATAAAATGTATAAATCGGTCAATTGTGTTATTGTGTAGGTTGTGCCCAAAGATAGTAAGCCTTTTACAGTGAAAGAATTCAGATACATTGCCTCTTGTACATAATTGTATAAATTCACCTCCAAAATATTAGTGGGGAGACTTAATGTAAGGACTCGAACTTTGAAAAACTTTGTCGGCGTGGTGTACTCTGATTTTGAACTCATTTTGGGTGGTTAATGTGTGAGACCCCGTGTTTCTCGTCTTTCATAATATGCATATTGTGGCATGTTATATAAGGCATATATGAATCTGGATAGAACTTAAGGGTAATAAGGCTTCAAGTAGGTGGTAATATCAAGGGATTAAAG
>JBCEWC010000426.1:0-57820 GCA_038996855.1 Solanum aculeatissimum | reverse complement strand
TGTGATCACATCTTGTCTTGACTTGGCTCATTGAGCATCTTGGGTGTTTACACCATCTTGTACTTGTCTTGAATGAGTTACTCCTATACATTGATCCTTGAGCTTGATACTTGAACTCTTGTTTGGATTTTAATCCTAAATATGAAAAGACTTGAACTATGATTATGCTTTTGAGCCCAACCTTGCATTGTATTGATTTGACTTTTTAGTCACGTATGCATGAAAGTAAAGAAAGTGATTTGGCCTTTAATCCCAATTATGCATGGTTATGATTTCAAAGTACTTATCCTCTGTTTGAAAGCATGTATATATGTACACGTATTCTTGTGGGTTAATGGCTTAACACCGAGGGATTGGAGTCGGGGTGGACTATCTCCAAGGGTCCATACTCTTTTCGGTCAAACTATGTGCCAACATAGGTTTATGGTAACCTTTATCAAAATGATCGGGTCGTAAGGTATGGTTACAATTATGATATGATATGTTATGGAAATCCTTTCGAAATGATCGGGTCATAAGGAGGGTGGCCATCACATCGAAATGATCGGGTCGTAAGGTATGATGTAGATTACATTTGGCAAGTAGTCTACTCTTATGCGATAGGAAGCTTCATCGGGCGAATTCATGTTGTAGCTTAGATGGGTTTGCGATGTCAGTTAAATTTACATCCCCTCTATATGTAAGCATTATGGCATTTCACGGATTTCACGACATATTGATATTTTATCCTTTCTTATATTTTTCTTTCTATATATGTGCCCTTGTCATCTAAAATTGATTTACAGGTCGTTCATGGCATATGCATTGCATGCTCACATACTTAGTATATTCAAACGTACTAACACATACTGTTTTGCCTACATGATCTAACCATGTAGGAACCGGAGACTACATCTATCCATCTCTTGACGGTTAACTTAGATCTTTGAGTATCATAGTGGTGAGTCCTATGTTCCAAGGACAATACCCATCATCCATCTAACTCTTATATTATATTGATTATGTCTTTACTTTGAGGGTGAGTCCGGGACATGTCTTGGCCCCTGCCCTATTCTAGACTAGAGGCATTGTTGGACACTATGGAGTTATTCGTAAGAGTATGTTATGTGTATATTTGAGATACTATGGTTAAGTATTATGTATGGATGTGACGATTATGCTTATGATATTATGATATGTTTAATGAGAATGTGCTTATATGGAAAGTCCCAAGTCCCTTCTTGTCCCCATAGCGTGAGTCATACTTACCCGCCCCCTTAGAACGTATTTGTTATGTGCTATGTGATTCATACAAATTCTTTTTCCCATGACATCCTCATAGCTTGAGTCTAAAGCCCTGTAATCCCTTATAATTATGTGTTTCTTGTTAACTTACGCGCTTCTGAACCAATGATGTGTAAATTGATGCTAAGATGGCTTGTTTGAGGACTCTCGGGTTCTCATTCTCTATGTCACATCTAGGCCCTACTCCCGGGTCGTGACACTGTAGTTGTATAATGTAAATATATATCATATGTTTTCCTAGTTATGTTATTTTTCCTAAGGTTATATCATATATTTGGGCTCAAAAGTTGATTAATAGAGGGTGTTTGGCTTTTTTTGTGATATGGTTGCCATGATTCTATTCCTGTGGTTTGTGAATTTTTGGATGTGTTTCCTACCGACCTATCGAGAGTCCCTGGATATTGACTTTGCTATAGACCTTGAGCCAGACACCAAGCCCATATCTATCGCTTCATATTGTATGGCTCCAACTGAGTTGAAGGAGCTAAAAAATAGCTCCAAGATTTGTTGAGCAAAGGGTTCATTCGTCCTAGTGTTTCGCCTTAGGGTACCCCGATTTTGTTTGTGAAAAAAAAGATGAATCCATGAGGATGTGTATCGACGATCGACAATTGAGCAAGGTTACCACTAAGAATAAGTACCCATTTCCTTATATCAGCGAGTTGTTTGATCAGCTTTAGAGGGTTGCGTTATTTTCTAAGATTGATTTGAGATTTGGGTACCATCAACTACGGATTTGGCCATCCATGATAATGCGCTCCCACTTCGACTCAGAAATGGGCATCCTCTATAACTTACCACTCGATCTCAAATGCTCATACTTGACTTGCTGGCATGTCAAGCATCTAGCCAGGAACTCCGATATATCCTTCTTCCTGTCATACCACTATTAGTGCTGACTCAAGTCATGATACATCTTTACTGGTCCTGGATGAATGGGATACCTAGTGCAATGAGCCTCATAAAGCATCAAACTAATCAAATTACACATTTTGGGAACACAAATGCGACTCCCAATCCTCAAAACACCATCCAAATAAAGTACTGCTTCCTTAGCTTCACCTCTAGCCACTTTGTCCCGAATGATATACAACTTTTTATCACATCCCAAAATACCACCTAGATGTGATTGGCACTCGCCAATACCATCTGTCAGGAGAACCAAACATCCATACACATCCAAATTATCAAAGTACAGAGATACAATATGTACTATACTAAATCTCATCACAACTCATAAAAATAAAATAACTATCAAACCAAAATCATATATCAAGTTATGAAAGAAAAAAGGTCACTTATCAAAATATCTCTAGCCCAAATCTCATAATAAGATCATGGAGCATCTAATGAAATGACATGAGTTTAACTGTCGGGCATACAAATTCCAAGAAAAAAAACATAAGTTATAATATATAGAGCTGAAATAGTTGCCACCACGAGCAATGTGAAGGCTCACCTCAGCAACAAAGTCCATAGAAACAAACTTGTTAGCCACAAGTCTCACCCTTTGCAACAGTATATGTATTGACATGCAAGTAAGGAGTGAGTTATATATAAATATAACCCATTAAGATCCCTGACTCACTACTTTAATACCCTGGAACAAGAGTTATAAAATACATGTGCACAACGGATATGCATAAATAATATATACAAGAATATACTTCGTAGTAATAGCTCAATATGTTCAAATAAATGTTCAAAAAGGTCACTACATGTCTCAATTCAATCTACACCCAAAACTTATCATAAACAACAGTGAATGAGATCAACCTATCACCCCAACAAGTCAATGGCAGCATGTATAATGCTCTAAAAGTATACTACGGCAGTGTGTACAAAGCCCCTAACATATTACGGCAGCATAAATATGCCCCTAACATATTACGACAGTTATGTATGCCCCTAGTAACCATATCACGACAATGAAGAAAGATATTCATCATCACATATAACTTATAAAAAAATATTCAATATTCTTCACAAAATAGCAGGTATAAGGCTGATCGAAGGACACTAGTTCTGCCAAACACACGTTTGTCCTAACACATGCACTAGACAGAGAAAATATAATTTTTTAAAGCATGTTTTAAAAGCAAGCACTAAAGCTTAAAGTCTCATTTACCATATTAATGACAAGTTCCACAACCTTGCACACGTAGAACACCCACCAAAACAACCCCCACTTGCCTCATTCTATGAAAAATATTGATTATCGATATAAATTATGTTGGTCAAACTCAAGTCTCAATATCTGTAACCTTCAAGTTTGGAGTTAAACCTTAATATCCAATACTTTAGACTATAAATTAAAATTAAAAGTATTCTTAATTTCATTGTTAAAACTTAATTGGTGAAAATTCTGATAAATATGTTGATGCTCCGTTTCTACAAATATTACACAAACTCCGTACAAATAAACTAAGGTGAAAATCCCAAAAGGGGGGGCGGCGGTCCCCTGGACATAGTCCTTTCAGGCAGTGGCCGTTTATTATAGGCCTTCAACTACCTCGAAGCATAGTAGGTTAAACGTTTATCCGTTAAGAAAATCAAATAATTCACCACCATACCAATAAGCCGTTAATCATAAAACTTTAATATATTCAACTGCTTATTCGATAACTCAATATGAATAAATCAAATTTGCAATTAACTTCTCGATTACGGTTCAATTTTGAACACCCCACAATTTTAATTGCATTGTTAATTTACCTCATGCAAACGTACCGGTAATCTGTATGCTTTAGAGTCGGCAAACACAAAAATATGAAGAAACTCAGAAGTCCTTAAGACGGAACCGCCGCTTATGGTGTAGAAAAACTATGAAGAGAAAGTGATTTGTCAATATCAAGAAATTCATGCTCCTATTGGCATCGGACTCTTTTGGGCAAACCAGGAACTCATCAATTTACAACTGACGCCATTGCGCATTTTTGGGCAAAACCCAAATATGTGTTACAAGATGTTAAACCGTGTATTTTTGGGTGTTAGAAATGTATACTTAAAAAAGTGTACCAATATTTTAAACATGAAAACTATTTGTGCTCCATGTGAAAAAAGGAGGGCTGCTTTGAATCTAAAGTCCAAATTAAAGAGAATTTTGAGCTTTTTTTCCCTTCAAATATGCTTAATAGTTAAGCACGCAAGACAGAGAATAATCTCCTGGCCTCAACTCTTTATTGGGTCCAATCGAAGGTTGAAACTCCACATATGATGTGATCTGATATTATTCACAAGAAAAATCACCGAGTAACCTGTGCGTGCACATGCACCCCACCAGCCATCAATTGCTTCGTGCATGTGCATACTAGAGCAACATTGGCAAGAAAAGTACCAGAATTAAAGCGGGGAATTAAGAATCTTTCCCTCTCCAAACTCCGCAGCAAATTCTTCATCATTTTTGCCCAACATACTTTTCAAGCTGCATTCCATGTTTCTACCCTTGAGCACCCAAAATCTTGGTTTTATCTTCTTCTCTAAAGAGTAGCTGAAATATCTTGGGTATTCGACTACATCACTTATTGGTCTTCCCATTGAGTTCATCAGAAATTCTACCTTAGGCTTGAGAACTTCGTCTATGCTGTAGCCAAGCAACGGAGAGAAGCTGCAAACCATTAGAGCTACTTCCCTCTTCGATAGCCCAACATGCATCAAGTACGTCATTCTGCTCAAATGAAAATTAGAAAAGCATAGTCACAACACAAGGTACCATACTTGCACTAGGAATTTATTATTGTGCTTGGCAAAACTGTAAAAACATATATTCTGTATGTTATCTTATAATTGTATGTCTTTTTACATGGACAACGAAATGTGAAACTCGATTGAAATCACATCATGAAATGCTGTTTTCTACTTAATTCGTCCCAAATTGATTGTACTATTCTGTTCAGTTACACTTGACACGTTTCTGGATTTAAATTGGACTTGGGTTAAGTTCCCTTTGTAAAATAAACTTAAAACATTCATTTGGATCAATCAATCAATCAACTATATTTCAATTTCCAAACTACTTAGGGTACCTATTACCTCTCACCGACACAAGTACCAGATAATTCTGTCTACCAAGACTTAGGCAGATAAGAAGAAATCACTAGTGTTGTATATCCCCGTTGGGATTTAAATTTGACACCTCTTGGTTCTTTTTCCAATTCACTGATCACTAGGTCACACCCTTGAGTGCAATTTAATTAAAAAACTTGAGCATATACCAGAGAATATGACGTTTTTACCTTGGACGTAAAGCTCTGTTGATGTCACATACAAAAAACTCGGGATATTTCCTGATAATCCTGGGAAGACGACTTCTGGAAACTCCAATACCCCTTAGGAAGCTGAGTTTTCTCTTAAGAGTTCTTCCAATGCTTGAGACAAAAATTTCAGGACAGCGACCAAGTATCCTACCAATAGTATCATCATCCAGACCTAGATCCCTTAAGAAGCACACTACCTGGAGATAATGAATTATTACTCCCATGAAAAAACAGAAATTTATACTACAGGTGCTGAGATAATTATAAAACTTGCAATCACCTAAAAAAGAAAAAAAATATCGTCCATAATCAGCAAAGAAGAAGTTCAAGCATCATCATAAAATCTTACTCTGATAGGATTAAAAACCAATTAAAAAGCAAAAATGGAAGCATGATCAAGATGAAGAGACAGAGAATGCATATATCTGAAATTTCAAGCTAGAACAAGCAACATATGTAACCAAGACAGATTCAGTAAAGATTTAATTACAGCCATGTCATATAGATAATCTTTCAAACAATTGGTTAAAACCCAAGCAAAGAATCACCATGTATCAAGGTTAAAACACACAACACCTGGCTTTCCTGCATATCTGTAATTTATTCCTCATCTTATATGTGGGAATCATGCTTTTGTATGAGATTCTTTCCGAATACTTTCTACTTAGTTCAGGGAATTGGGTGTTCTCCATATAGTCATATTTTCATCTCTACCCTTTGTATTAGAGTGGTAAAATGGTTAAAATTTATGGTTGTCCATCCGATCCAACTCATTTTAAATGGGTTGGTTATCCAATTATTTAAAAGTTTATTAAATATGAATCAACCCATGTTATCCATCATAAAATATTACAAAAGATTTACTAAAATAACGATGAGAGCATGTGCATCTACCTGTCTTTCTAGTGTACATGTGGCTCCTTTCTATTGGAGCATGTCCCTACCTGGATCAATCAGCCTATTTGTACAACTATCATCACCAAATTATTTCAAAATCTCATATTTACTGAAGCTCCTATGTCAATCACAACTAATGCAGAGTCTTACATACATTTTAACTTATGTTAGTAATTTCACAGGTGAACACCACAATTTTGACTCTAACCTGGTGGAATTCCTGAGGCTTCTGTAGTAATAGCTGAGGACTTGTAGCAATCACCTTACCCAACTTCTGGTTTCTAATGCCGAAGTTATGCAACTGTTCCACCACCAATTTCAGCTTGTTAACTGACAACCCCAAAAGAAGCGGGCAGCTTTTGATTGCCTGAGCTACACTAATTTTTGGCACCTGCCCAAAACATATATAGCAAAATGACAACTATATTACACTCTAATACAAAGCATATAGTGATACAGAAACCATATCCACTGTTACTGTACAGTGGATCCACCACTGCATTAGAGACCACAAGTCAAGGAAATTAAATGCAGAGGAACAAGGAACATCTAGAAAGTTGCAATTACTTTACACAGAAGACCATTAGAATCAACCAAAAGACACATTTTGATACGACTCCTCCTTTACAGACTTACTCTAGAAGAAAATCTAAACAAGCATGTGGAGATAATCTATCTTAGTTTATTTGTTTTAAATAGGATAAAATATACAAGCAGTACTTATCATAGTAGTTATAGGCAGCAATTATTACCGGCTGTTATCTACAGCAGTAACTGTTTGTGTTAGGAGTTGTCCCTATGTTTAGTATAAATATGTGTATTTAGGAGAATTTTGTAGGAAGAAAGTATTATCATTATCTTTGTATCTGGAGATTTGTCCACTCCATATGGACATAGTTGTTGGTTAATGCACTGTTTAAGATTCTTGCACTTTATTTAACCAGTAAAGTTTTTCATCCTCTACTCCTCAAGAATATGCTTCCAACATTGAATCACCAGCCCAACGATTATCTGTCATAACATCAAAACTAAATACTATTGATTCGCTGGCAGCAGAGTTGCTACATTAAAAACCCAGAAAGGTTGCACCCAAAGAAGGGGAAACCAGTCACTGGACCCGTAATGGAGGAAAACCTTCTTGGCGAGAAGAGGGAGAAGACATTGATAGCCCGGCGGCCAAAAAATCATTCCCGAAGGCCACACAAAAAGATGGAATTTCCCAAATTTGAAGGACGTGATCCCAGAGGATGGATTTTGAAGGCAGAAAAATAGTTTTGCTACTATCTAACTCCAGAGGAATACAACGTCGACATCACAGCGATGTATTTGGAATGCTATGCTCTTGATCTCTTCTCTTGGATAAATCATGAACAAACTTTACATATTGGGAAGAGCTGGTTAAAGCATTGCTGGAAAATTATGGTCCTGCGGAGTATCAAAATCCTGACGAGCATCTTTGTAGCATTCAGCAAAAAGGTTCTATACAAGAGTATTGTTTGCAAAATGTTCTTCTAGGGTCACAAATTGGCCAGATCACTGCCTTTTAGGGGTCTTCCTAAAGGGGCTAAAAGAGGAACTTAAATATGATGTTAGAATTCATAAGCCTAGAATAGTTAGAGCCATGAGTTTGGCATTCGAAGTTGAAAATAAATTAGGCCCAATTCACAACATTAGAGAGTCTAAATGGACCCCAACCAGCAGATCCACTGCAATCTTCTATAAACAGCCAGAACAATTTTAACCCTTCACCTCAAAAGCCACGCAATAAGCTTCTTCCAATCCAACCACTTCCCAACCTCTTCAAATGCAAACATGGGATACCGAGAGAAGAAATCGTATGGCACAAGGACCTTGTTATCATTGCCATGAGAAATTTGCACCCGATCATAGATGTAAATCTGCAAAATTGTCTCTCATGGAGCTTACAGGAGGAGATCAACCAGATAATATTGACGAGGTCAACGCAGCAATCGTTGGCAACCCTCAAGAAACTGACATTGCTGAAATTTCATTCCATGCCATTTTGGGACATGACAAAAGTAGTTAAAATAAAGCTTCAGGGTGAAATCAACCATAGAAAGGTTTTAATACTTGTGGATAGTGGTTCCACACATAATTTTGTGGCTGAATCCATTGTAGAGAAACATTAGCTCCCAGTAGAGAGAGTTCCAACATTCAGAATGCAAATATGGAATGGGGACATCATTTGTTGCAATAAAGTTTGCCGAAATATTAAAATTCAATTGCCAGGTTTTACCATCACTTAGGATTACTACCCCTTTGCACCCGGAGGGGCTGATTTGGTTTTTTATATCAAATGGTTAGCTTCTCTCAATACTATTCAAGCCAATGGAAGGATATGTTTAAAATCAATTGGAAAGGGAAACGTTACAAACTGCAAGGGTGAGACCAGCAAATCCCACTGCAGCTTCCCTCCAATCTTTTAATGTGGGTGAATTGGAAATCATGGTGGAACCTGAAAAAGTTTTATCACATCGATGGGCCAAAGAAGTAGATGCTTTTTCATTGGAACTCCTAGCCAATGGGTTGACCGTCCTTTCGAAGAAGCTAGTTGGGAGAACTATGACCTCATTGCTGATCAGTTTCTTTCTTTTCGCCTTGAGGACAAGCCGACATTTCAGGGGGGATGCACTGATATTATTCCTCCTTTACAGACTCACTTAAGAAGAAAATCTAAACAAGGGAGATAATCTTAGTTTCTTCGTTTTAAATAGGATAAAATATATATGCAGTACTTATCTATAGTAGTTATAGGCAGCAATTATTATCGGCAGTTATCTATAGCAGTAACTGTTTGTGTTAGGACTTAGGAATTATCACTATGTTTAGTATAAATATGTGTACTTAGGAGAATTTTGTAGGACGAAAAGTATTATCATTATCTTTGTATCTCGAGATTTGTCCCCTCCATAAGGACATAGTTATTGGTTAATGCAGTGTTTAAGATTCTTGCACTTTATTTAACCAGTAAAGTTTCATTGTCATCTCATTTCATCTTAGTTTCTAACATATTTCATGGCAAAAATTATCTGCTCAAATGAGAAACTTGGCCTCATGTACAAAATAGTGTAACCAGGATTGATACCTTTTCATCATCAAAGAAAATCAGAATGTTCTCGTAGTTATGCAGAATGCTCCTTGAAAGAATCCATGGATATTTCAGCAACATCTTCCCAAAATCCTTAGCCTCCACACCATCCTTGCAATAAATGAACAACAATCACACCATCCTAGAAGTGAATGCTCCTAGATTGTCCAACTTATTCACAAATAAATAAATTTCCAACTTAGAAAGTATGTTAACTATTTCAGACCTACCCTAACATTTCTACTGAACTCTAAAACTATGATTCAGTTCTCCTGAGCAGAGTTATAAAAAATTTATGTTTGCCATATCAGTTCAAGGCTGAAAACTGTCTCCTTTCGAAGGCCCAAAATAACAGAGAAATTGTTCAAAATCATCTATAAGTCTATAAGTACATTCTTAGCAACAGGCTTCGGTGCAGAACTTCCACACATACCTAAAGGGGGGAGAGAGAGAGAGAGATGATAAAGATCAAAATGACCAGTCTCTTGTACTAGTAATATTAACAGAAGTCAATAGAGCATATTGCTATCATATTTTATGTGATAACCATGAGTAGTTAAACTTGAGTGCAAGTTGGAGATAAGGAAGGAAAATTATTAAGATCAGATATAAATAAATTATCTGATACCTTAAGGATCGCCTGCAATCTTGGTCTAACATCCTTTTCAATGTCATAGAAAATAATAGGGGGAAACAAAAGAAGAATTTGTCTCTTACATCCTTCCAGCACTCCAATATCATCAAGAAATACCATCAGACGCTTTATATGACTCTCCTTGGGTAGCAATAGAAGTCGTGGAAATGATTCAATAAGATGTCGGAAAGATGCATCTTGTGAACCTAACAAATGTAGACCTCCACGTCTTGCTTGAATCTACAAAAAGTACAATCACATTATGTAGTTTCTAGCAGGAAGTATTATTTTGATTCAAGCGGACAATGGACTATGGTGGAGAGTGAGGGATTGACTAGATGTTAGACTAATATGTTGAGATTATGGTGGACATTGAAGGATTGACTGGCTGTTTGACTAATATGTTGAGATTAGGTGGAAATGGGTTGTAGAGAAACAGTAATACGTTGAGATTATGGTGGACATTGAAGGATTGATTAGATGTTTGACTAATATGTTGAGATTAGGTGGAAATGGGTTGTAGAGAAACAGTCACGTAAAGGCTATTACATAAAGTAGTGGTTGACCATAAGTTATTCAAGGGTCTCTAGATGAGAGACTTTGCCATTTAGGAAAAATAGTCATAAAAAAGGAGAATATGAGGGAGCCTATCAAGATGTGATTGTAATAGATTTTAGTTCCACAAATTTTAGAGTAGGTGCAGCTCAATGAAAGTGAACAGACATCAGTACCCCAAACTTAAAAGACAGGCGCAGTAATAAGCCCCATTAACTATCCTGATTCAAGGAGGCAACTGACCTTCTCAAAAAAAGACAAGGTCTGCTGGACATCCTCATCAATACTGATGGACAAGTGTGTCATCATTTGCCGGGCATTTCTAGAAATATGTCCTCCATCATCACTGTTTGCAAAGAATATTTTCTTCACATACTTAACCTACGAGCAAGTAGAAGAGGGATCAGGACATTAAGAAAAAACTAAAGAAGGATTGAAACCTCTTATCTCAAGAAAGAGACAACTTATGGCCACTCGTGAGCCTTCTCAACCCCCTTAACCATGGCACGAATAGAATTTATATAGGCAATTTGAAGATCTTCAGCAATAACTATGTGTTAACATATACTTGGCCTCATTCTTTGAACTAGAGGAAACCAACGTTTGAAAACATTCCAGCGAGTATATTACTTTCTTATCTAGCCAAAACTAAATCAAGACTTTTCATCCTCCGGTGATATGTTCAATTTAACCTGCACAGATGACCAGGACTCTCCCACTGCGCTCATGAGATTTTCATAGAATGAGCCAACACTAGGAAAAATGAATAGCATATAAACTTTTGACATTATGAAAAGGTCTTTGCTAATTAGTGTTGCATGTACTTTTTCTGTTTAAACAAAAAGATATACAGGAGTAAGGGAAAAAAAATAAAGTGAAATTCGCTCCAACCAAAAAAAAATCGGATTTTTAGAAAAAATACAACAGTTCCAATTCCACAAAAATGACCTGATGTACATTCTTACAAGAGTTGGTATATTGTATTACCTTATTGATAAGGCTAGGTAGAGTCTGAAACAGAGAATTAGAGGAAAGGTAGCGAGCTAAGTGGGTTGCGGAAGAGAGAGTGAGGCCAATGCTCTCCAAGAAGGGAATCATGCCCTTATCACCTTTTTGCTTTGCCATCAGGTAGACCTTCCTTTTGAGAGGTGGAATTGCAGGAAACGGGTCTACGGGGACAGTGGAATTCCATGAGGAAAACTGATCCAGGTCACGAACGCTATCTATGAGCATGCTAACGTAGTTAGGTGAGTTGAGGGCAATCTCCATGGATTCCTCATTGGAAAGGCCAAGTTCCAGAAGGTAACTGCTGACAGCCTCCCGAGCTTCAGCGGTTACTTCTTCCGCGTCTTCTGTTCCTTTTGACGACGAAGACCTAGCAGCGAGCGGAAGAACTGGCGCAAAACTCCTCCACTTATGACAGACTTGCTCTGGACGTATGGGATTGGAGTAGAAAAAGGTATTGTTGCAATAACAAGAGAAAGGAGAAGGGAAAGTGAAAGGTTGAGGTTTTGCGTTGGGGACGGCGAAGTTTAAAAGGCAATTTGAAGACATTTGTACAGGACACTCAGAGCAGCTATAATCTGAAAAACAAAATGCCGCCTCTTATCATTTGTATGCACGCTCACTTCTTCCTTATTCTATCTTCCTTATTCTACCCGCCCAATATGTATCTTCGAGGGAAAAGGGTCAAAATTGTCCTACAAAATAGATCACTTATATTTTTCGTTAGATTTTTAGATAAAAAATACTCCTGTTATTATCTTATCTTAAGAGATCACAAATACCCCTCAAGGATTAACAACACATGTAGCACTAATTCCGCCACCTAAGCTGTCAACTAGAATATCATATAAAATTAGACTTTTTTTAAAGATATAATTAAAAAAATATTTATTAAATTTTAGTATCATTTATTAGATGTGCTTGAACAAGATCATGAAAAGTACCTAATAAACAAAAAGGTTGCTAGCTTGAACATTCACAATTTAATTTAAGAATTTTGCTATACCTACTTCGCCTTTTCTTATCTTTTGGCAAAACACACTTTGTTTGATTTTTTTTTTTTTTTGTGTTTGTATTTAATTCCTAAGGAGAGATTGCATCGACATTTGACTTTGGCTGGTACGTTACATATCTTGAATAGATTATAGTTCAAAAAAATAAATTATGCACACAAGTCAAATATAATAAACTGAAAATTTGTCATTCTCTCATCAATAAAATGGTTATTTTCAATGTATTGTACGGTAATAATAATATCATATTCAGTGTAATTCCATAATTTGTTATTTTGGATTATTTCCATGATTATAGTAATAGTTTAAATAAGGCCAATTAAGCTTCTGTGAACTGTTAAGTCTATCTTCACTATAATCTATTTTTTTACTGTCTTGGAGCATTTTTTTTTTATATTAATATAAGTTAGTATTAGTGTTCTTATAAATCTGAGACAATTATAAACTTTTAAAAAGATACTATCAATTTTCTATTATTATTTTTTGAAACACAAATAAACAGGATTTGCTCTATTTTGGAATAACCTTCTATCTTCAATACTTTCTTTGACTATAAACATAAATTCTATTTTCTTACTTTCATTTATGTATATTTCTGGGTGAAAAATATTTGTACCAATGAACACATAATGTTGTGTTTTTGAGGTACTTTGGATCTGATGATTTTATTTGTGCAGAATGCATATTTTTTATTTGCTTATAAAGATTAGTTGGTGGAAGCAATAACACCTTCACATAAAGTTTATATACTTTGTCTTTTTTTTAAAAAAAAAAATTGAATACAATTAAACTAAGCAAAAAATTAATGGCACAGGAGTTTTATTTTTTCCTCGCAAGTCTAAATAATTACTTTTTTAAAAGAATATTTGAATTTATATATATTTTTTATCCTATCTCCTTACTCTTATGAATTGGAATAGAAAAAGTGAGGTCTAAATTTTCCATAATAAACTATCATGAGACAATAAAAATATTGTCGTTCAAAGAATATTATTTTTGAAAGACAGAGAGAAATGATGGTCAAAACCTATTGTTTGTAGGACTATTTATTGGAGCAATGTGTCACACCCCAAAAAAAGAGAGGCGCGACTGACACTCGATATCTTTATTGACCGAGTAAGCCACTTAACATGCTAGTTAACTAAACTAGGGGCCAAAAGATCGGGGACCATAACATCTGAAAAACTAAATCTGAACCATTAGGATCATGACCTTCTTAACAATAAATCTAACACATCAGGATAGGTAAATCAAAATAATAAAGTGTTGGCTAGCCGACAAGGCTGCAACAGCGGGAGTACAGTCACGCACTATATATACATATCAATCCTATGACTGGAGATTGAAAAGTACAAAAGAAAACTGACCCAAAATAACATGTCCACAATAGTCTCTAAGAGTGTCACTAACATTGTTGGGATAGGGCCCCAACTATACCCAACTGTACAATAAAAAGTAAGCATCTTGTGAAAGCTCCAGGAAGAGGTGGAGCTTACCAACTCAAAACTGAACTGGACTCCTAGTAAAGGGGTCAATCAGAATCCCTACCTGAACCTGCACACACGAAATAAAATGCAGCGTCCCCAGGCAACGGGACATCAGTATGAATAAACATGTATTGGTCTGTAAGGCAGAAAGTAAAATCATAGATAACTGTAGTAAAAAAGGTAATAGAAATACCACCTGTAACCAAAACTCAGGTAACCTTCCTGGTCAACACTCAACCTCCTTGTGATCAAATATGCATGGTATGCTCGAGTAATCGCATGTCGTGAATACATATATATAGATGCAAATGCATGACATACCCAACCAAATGCTAGCAATGGTGGTCCTTTTAGAGAGCTACTCGACATCATATCTGCCAACCTGTGGCCATCTGTATCATATATATATATATATATATAGTCAGTTGGGCAAATAGGTCTCATACCTCCGATTATAGCTTGAAGTTCATGCATAACATGTCATGTATGATATGAATGTTGAATGCACATAGTAGGTCATAACATGAATTTAGTCAATCTTGACTCATTGGTACACTTATTTTCATAACATCATAATCATTGTCATATCATAGACACATGACCTGTGGGGTCTTATATATCTTTTGAATACGTTTGAGAACTTAACTTAACATTTAGAATGAGGCCTTAACTCTTAAAAGGTTCATAATGATGCTTCACATAATGTTTATACTTGGTTTCGTGTCATTTAGTAAAAGAAAGTATTTAAAAGAATCAAGTGTTTTAGTAGTTTAAATAGGAGCATTATACTAGAGATTATTGAAAATCAATGTGTTACTTTTTAAGTGCTTCAATTATAGTTTAGTATGGAAGAAGGACTGATTTTGAATACTATATTCTCCTCGTAATCTACCTTTTTTTTGTGACACCATACAAAAAAAGGGTAACACCTCAATATATGGACCGATAGTTAGGAAAAATCGATAAATTGATATATATAAATATTGAATGTCCAGTTTGAGCGAATGAATGAAATGTCAACCTAATAACGTAATAAAGATAATTCAACTATGATCTCAATGCCTTTTACAGAATGTCTAGCTAGCAACAAAATAGTAAAATATTGCAATTTGATGTTTTGGGGATTTCTCGAATTTCGTGCTAAAAGAAGGGACGGAGTTTAGCCGTACATACCTTTCCAACGAACGTCCAAATGTCTGAAGTTTCTTCACGAGAGTTGTTCCTTGCATCCTAAGTTTTGCAACAACTATATATATGCAACTTACAGACATCTATAAACAGTCCATAAATTAGCATTAATGGTCAGATTTGTCATATAGCATTTATGCGAGGAAACGTCCGTAGAACTTCATCAAAATGGTCATAAAAGAGCCCCTAAACGATTACTTGAACAAACCAGGTACAAACGTACAATAATCAGCAACAACACCACTTTTTCATAGTCCAAAAGCAGCCTCAAACATAGCTAATAAGAGGGAAAATAATTGCAAAGCGTAAGACACATATTTTTAGGCACGCAGGTGAATTTTAATGGTAAAAATGCGAAGAACTTACCTAAATCATTTAGGGACCTGGTCGGAGCTTTCTCTTCAACTCATCTATTGTTTTGGGACGAAAATACTTCATTTTCAGCTCTAAAACATCAAAATAGTTGACATGTAGTTGGGCTTAACCCGACCTGGCCCATGATCTAGTTTCTTGCTCGAGCAGTCGCAGTAAAGCTCTCATAACATTTTATTCTGAAGTCATACTGATACGCGGTTTTATACGTTGCAAACTAGACTCGTAGATCTTCAATTTGATGGGTCATGGACCTTCTAACTCTTTATATGTAGGGAGATATGTTCTGATACATTTGACCCAAATTTAAGAAGGATTTCTTAAAGAAGCTTACAATAACTTTGGCCAAACTTCATCTTGCAACTTCCTTGACTTCGAAACTTAACATATGAACTATGGGATACTAAAATACCCCTTAACAATTTATTATTATAAAATTATACACTCTTAGTCCCATCCGAGAAGTGAAACTCAATCTAAATCTTCCGAAAAGGGCGAGGTATTACTTCGACCATCTCTCTAATCTCGAATATGCATTTAGAGGATTCGTTTGACTTAAAACTTTAATCCCTTGATATTACCATCTATTTGCAGCCTTATTACCCTTAGGTTCTATCCAGAGTCATATATATGTTATATAACATGCCACAATATGTATATTATGGAAGACGAGAAACACAGGGTGTCACACAATGAAATTTCATAAATAAGTTATTGCAAAGTTTAATTAATAGTGTCTTGATAACAGGCATGGAAATACATATGGATGGAGAACCTACCTTTGACTAGATGCATATATATCTTCGGGTTACGCAATATTATTCGTTTTTCTTATATTTAATTGTTTTTATTTATTATAAATTTAAAACTCAATCGATTTTTTCCAAATATGAATATATACATGTTAAATATTATTACAAATTTTACATATAATTATGCAAAAAAAAAAAAAACACGTGCAACACATGTGAGAAAATGCTAGTATATATACACACACATATACATATATTTTAAACCTTCATGAGATACTCTAAAATTCTTACTTTAGAGAAGTCACATTTTATGGACAAGAGCAAACATTGTATCTAACTCTTAACTTAATTAGAGGCAAAATTTATACCAAGAACTTCACAAGTTATGCCCAGTAGGCAAGAATTGGCACTGCTACATAATTTCTTGATTTATCACATGCTCTATAACTCTTGCATCTTAGCTCAAGGACTTCCAAATAACAAGTTAAGCCCCATAAGCAAGACTTGACAATATCACACCGTGTTTTGATTTATGAAATACTCTATAATTATTGTTCTATAGGTAAGAATTGTTAGTGCAAAGACTTCCAAACAACAAATTAAGTCCCATGGACAAGACATGACACTACCACATTATATATTGATTTATTATATGATCTATAAGTACTCTTGCCTTATAGGCAAGATTTAGCTCAAAAGCTTCAAAAAACAAGTTTCGCCTCATGGGCAATATTTTACACCATTTTTATTATGTCTAACTTACGGAAAACACATCCCTTTTACCTTAGAAGCAGAACATAGCTCAGTGGTTAAAAAAAATATGCCTCATAGGCAGCAATAATTTACATTATTTCATTATGTCTAACTTATCAGATGCTTTATCTTGTTTTAGATAATTTGTCTAAGCTTTTCCATTACTTTCTTTTGTTTTTGGAAGATCCTATAGTTTCTTTCAAATCAAATGTGGTACACGTTACAAGCTGCAAGTGAGTGTCATCCTTAAACTTCTGCAAAACTATTTCTTCCTCTAGCATAGATAGTAGCCCATTGTATTTCCTCAGGCCACTCTATAGGAGTTTCTCTGGGCATCTTGCCAATGTAATAATTCATCCCATACCGTTGTTGAACGTGTGTACTTACCCCTTGTTTGGATGGTTGTTATTCATTGTATTGTATTGTATTGCATACTTAAATAATATTTTATTTTAATTGTTATTTAAATTCTATTGTATTGTATGATTGCATCATTTAAATCCATCGTTAGGTAATGATAAAAAGACTCACTTTATGTAACGGTTGATTTGGTGTGATCGTATCGGTACCTTAATATTTTCTTCTCATTTGTCTTTATTTATTATTTAATAATTATATTTCATTTTTTTCGTAGTAGTTCTACCACATACTCTATTTTTCTAGTAAATTTATCATTCCACTCATGGATGTGTGATATTATGTAATGACGGAGAATGGTATAATCTATCCAAACACTGAATTCATTAAACAATATTGTACGATACAAGACAACACAATAGATATGTTATAAAATAATATGTAACCATCCAAACAAAGTGCTAAAGAATAAGTGTAGTATGCTCTCCAACTCCCTTTGAGAGTGAGCATTCTTGACTTTTAGCGATTCCCTGTATAATAAAGACCCATTTGAGTGGCGGAGCCAAGTTTTTCTTTAAGAGTGTTCAAAATTTTAAGAAGTAGACACATGAACTAAGTGAAGGGACTTCGACATCTATTATATATACATAAACAAATATTTTTACCATATATAAATAGTATAATTTTTCGTCGAAGAGGGTTCGCATGAATCCTCTCATCCCAATGTAGCTCCGCCACTGACACATTTTCTGACATTTTTTGGTGGTGTATTTGTTTCCTTTATTGGCAAGTTTATTCGCCACAAAGGTGTCCTTTGTGGCGATAGCCAAGGGCCATTAACAAAACTGAATAAGAAAATTATTCATTTTTATTATTTATTATTTAAAGCTTATTTGGATTGACTTTTAGCTTTTCACTTATAAGCCAAAAGTCATAAGATTTTCAACTTATAACTTATTTTGTCTTAAAAATAAGTGTTTATAAACACTTTTTAAAACTGTTAAAAAATTATTTTGACATAGAAACACTTAAAATAAGTTAATCCAAACGGGCACTTAGTGGTGACGGCAGGTCCTTAGTGCCACAAAAGTGGAGTTTTTTGTAGTGATTTTCTATAGAAGTTAAATATTATTTTTATCATCGATCAAACCAAACAACCCCATAACTCATTGAACCAGAACATTTTAGAGCTAAACAAAGTACTAGTCTACATATATACTTCCAAACTGCAGGGTCCAATAATTATGGAATGAAAGAGCCATCGATCGATATGCAGGTTTATTTACGCCTTCAGTAACTTAGTGAAGTATACAATAAAAATGTGTACAAACATGATATGTAATGTATTGCTGGGATCCGTTATATAAATATAGATAGGGGAATTAACTAATGGGGTTGAGTATATGTACGTATAGTTGGGCGATCGATGTCAAATTAAACTTCAACATCGACTTGATCATCCTTGTCATTTAAGGCTAGTATACTTTCAACAGCTTCCTTGAGATCCCACCTTGTATCCAAATCTTCTCGACAACAAGCCACTCCAATATTGAATAGCTTTTGGATCTGTCCTTGATGAATGAGCTGGTCCATCTCTTTGTCAAAAGCCGATTCATTATCTTTAATGATGGTGTCGACCCAGGTAGCTAATTCAGTGCCATAGCCAGAGGTGAGAGCGAGATAGTTTGTTGGGAGTTTACCAGTGAGGGTCTCTAGTATTAGAATGCCAAGGCTCCAAACATCAGTCTTCCTCGTGATGCGGCCTTGTTGTGCATACTCAGGCGCCTTATAAGCCACTAGAAGATGTTGGACTTGCGAAAGATTCACCAGGGGCACTAATGTGTAATCCATCAACAAGGGATTGGAATATTTGTCCAGAAGTACATTTGATGACTTGAGATGACCATGCGGAAGTGCTAGGCTTGGCAGCTCATTGTGAAGGTAGGCCAACGCCTTTGCAACTCCTTGTATGATTGTCAAGCGGCTTGACCAGTCCAGCCTTGAGTGATTGCCTACAGATGTGCAATGATATACGTACAGGAGAGTAATTAATAATTTAAAGCACTGTATGTACTACTTACTATTAATTAATTAATTGAGTTCATATGCATACAATATACATACCATGGAGGTGACTGGCCAAGCTACCATTGAAGGCGTAGTCATAAACAAGCAGCTTCTCTTCTTTCCTATAGTAATAGGCGACAAGGGGGAGTAGGTTGGGGTGGCTTAGTCTGCCCAACCTCCTCATGTGCTCATGGAAGTCTTCTTTAGCGACATGGTTCATTTGCTTAAACCTCTTCACCACAACGGCTTGGCCATCCATAAGTAGTGCCTTGTAAGAGGACCCGAGGTTCCCACTTCCAAGCACCTCCGCCGATGCTCTTAGCAAGTCCTGTAGATCAAATCTTGGCCTGTCATCTCTAACGAAGGACAACTTACCCACTACTGGTGCTGCTGCTGCTGGTGCATCTACTGCCTTATTATTGTTATCATGCCTTTCATAAGTTGGGTTGCTGCTCATTGTCACATCAGGAGGAGCTGATGATGAAAAGGTGTTTTGATCCCCATCAATATTATTTGAGTCATTCGCCCGGCTGGTGAATTGTGGATTGTTTTGGCTGCTGCGACGGCGAATGATAAGAATTAATACGATCACGAGACATAAGACCACCAAACAAACAGCAACGATCAATATCACTCTACTCAGGAGAGAGGGCGACTTCTTATTTATATCACCAGATTGGCTGCTGATCGTGGAGTTGAGGCTGTTAGGAGTAGCACTATTTGCTTCAGGACTTGGGGAATTGCAAATTGATTCTAAAGGCTTCCCACACATGCCTTTGTTCCCTGCGTATATGTTATTAATAATAGATTCGCGTTCACAAGTACGTTCTCTGTGTCAACACTTACAACCAAAAAAAATAAAATGGAATATAATATATATATTGCGACTAGTAGAAAATTTTGTTAAGGGGAATTAGAAGTAGTTAATGAATCATGCATATGCGTACGCACCTGCGAATACTGTTGGATCCATTAAAGAAAGAGAAGGAGGGATTGAACCCTCGAGTTGGTTGTTGGATACGTTGAGAAGTTTGAGAACTCCGCGGGGGAAATCCGGTATAGTGCCAGTGAATTTGTTGTTTTCGAGAGCCAAGTCGAAGAGCCTGGGGCAGGAGGTAGCGAGAGAGGTGGGAATGTTGCCTGTGAATTGGTTGTTGGCTAAATAAAGTTTCCTGAGAGAAGCCATACCGTTGAAGGCATCAGGGGGGATCTGACCAGAGAAGTTATTATTGGACAAGTACAATGACTTGAGGGCACCAAGCTTATTCCAATCAGGCATGCCTCCCTTGAAGCTGTTGTTCATAAAGCTTAGGGTCCGCAGGAAACGCAAAGGGAGCAGGGAATCAATGTCAATAACCCCTGACAGGTCCAAATTTTCTAATTGCAAACCCCTTACGTCCCCTTCAATGCAAATGACTCCCAACCAATTGGCATTGTCCCCGGTACAGGGGCTTGTGGAAGGAACCCAAGACCCGAGTACATCTTTTCCTTTAGCTGAAGATGTAGATAGCGAGCTTTTAAAGTTGAACAGGGCCTCCGAAGAGCTCTTTGCATCGGGAAGATAATGATGATTTGGGCCGGCGTTGTCATCGTCGTCCACGTCTGTCGGTTGAGCCGATACAAATGTGATCAAGGACACAACAACAAGGAAAATGATCAACTGACCTAATGCATTTGAAAATCTTCTTGATGATGAAGAACATGCAAACGTAACTCGTGACCGGCCGGCATCCTGCACCTCCGTCATCATCCTTCCTTTGCCTAACCACAACAAAACACAATTAATTTGAGGCATAACCACTGCACACCTCTCTAACCAGAGATTTTTACGCCCTTTTCTTTTGGTTTTTTTTAATACATTAATTAATTTTTTCAATCTCTTCCGTCCTTTTTTAAAAATTTAAAAAAGAAAAAAAACTCAATATTGCAGCTTTGTGTTCTCTCTCCTCAACTTTGGACAAGGAAGAGAGAGCTAGCGCAACGAATGAAAACTAATTTGAATATTCCAAAACAAGTTGCCCTCGAAATTTGATGATGTTATGAATTAGAAAGTTATATTAGTCACAAATAACTTTTGTTTGATTTATTTGAAATTGATGTTTAATTATATTTAGTGCACTCTCAAAATCTAATTAAGCATTTAAACATAAATTTTGAAAAATTGGTGAAATAAACACATCATCACTACAAATTCAAAAGTCTTAATTAATGCAACATAGTCTCCAGCTCCATCAAAGTTTTGAAAAATACAAAATAATCCACATTCCCAACAATTTATTAACCCCATTTTTGCGCAGTATACAAAATATCCAATTGCATTTTGATTGGGGAACAAGGAGCGCGATGCATCTTGTACCTTCTTTTTCGACAAGCTAAAGTCTATAATGGTTGATGAACCAACGATTTTACCATAATCAACAATGGCCTAACTACCAAAGTCAATCATTTTCTTGTAAAAAGTATAGCTTGATGGAAATACATGTGATTGTGATTGAATAATGGTGATTGATATGATTTTAGTATTAAAAAGAGAAGAAAAAGAACAACATTTTGTGTGTTTAATTGAGGGGTTTTCACCGTTGAGGTTAAGAGAAGGACATTATCAAATCGGCATACCAGAAAAATCTGTCATTAATTGTCAAATAAAATTAATATACAAAGATGAAAAAGAAATTAAGTTTCATATAGATGTGTTTGGTATCGAGGAAAATATTTTCTGATTCGATCGCATACGTCGCATTTCGTCAATCGTTGTGTTTATTCCAAGTTGGGCAGATAGAACTTCAACCAACCCATTATAGAGGGTGTTCGAATCATATAACACTTCATCTAAACCATAATCAACATATCTACCTGCTTGAATAGTTATGAAACAAAGTTAAATGCAAGAACACACAAATCACTTAAAAATATCTTAAAATATAGTCTACGAATCATCCAAAAAAAATCATATATAAAACACTTAAAAAATTTACAGAATACTAAAAAAAATAAATCAATTATATACACATATAACATTCCAATTTTTTTTATATAAAAAATAAATCAATTATATACACATTTAACACTGCAAGTTTTTTTTAAAATTTTAATTTACGTAGATAAACAATAAAACATTTTAGCTCGTTAGAAACCAAAAATCATCCAAATATAAAATTACAAATAAAACATATTCTCAGCAGTTCTAGCTTTAAAAAAGTCACCCCCACCCCCCATTAATAGTGTTTTTACGCCCAGATTATGAAAGAAATCAACCAAAAAATATAAAAATGTTTTTACGCCCAGAACCAAAAACAATGCAATTAGTACAATTAGAAATTTTTTTACACCAAAAATAAATCAATTACATACACATTTAACATTGCAGTTTTTTTAAATTTTAATTCACCTAGATAAACAATAAAATATTTTAGCTCGTTAGAAACCACAATTCATTTAGATAAAAAATCGTAAATAAAGACAACAACGTTTGAGCGCCTATATGTGGAGCTAAGTGATAAAGGCCGGGGCAAGAGACTGTATAGGCTCGCAAAAGAGAGAAAGGAAAGCTCCCGACTTTCACCAAGTGAAGTGCATCAAGGATGAAGAGGGTGAGGTGTTTGTGGATGAGACTTCCATTAAGTTAAGGTGGCACGCTTACTTCCATAAACTCTTAAACGAAAAAAGGAGAGAGAGATATTGAGTTGGGTGAACTGGCACACTCCTATAGTCATCGAAATTTTGGTTATTGCAGGTGGTTCAGAATTGAAGAGGTTAGACATGTGAAAAGAGGAAGAACGACCGGACTCGATGAGATTCTGTGGAGTTTTGGAAGAACATGATCAAGGATGGTATACAATGGTTGACTAGATTGTTCAATGTTATTATGAAGACTGCCAAGATGCCCAATGAATAGAGGAGGAGTACAATGGTTTCATTGTACAAGAACAAGGGTGATATTCAAAATTGTAACAGTTACAGGGGTATCAAGTTGTTAAGCTACACTATGAACGTCTGTGAGAGAGTGGTGGAGATGAGGGTGAGAAAATTAGTGTCTATTTCAGAGAATTAGTACGGATTCATGTCGGAGTGATCGGCTATTGAAAAAATTCATCTTATTCGAAGATTAGTGGAGAAATATAGGAAAAGAAAGAAGGACCTTTATATGGTGTTCATTGATCTCGAGAAGGCCTATGACAAAGTTCGGAGGGATGTCCTATGGAGGTGTCCAGAGGCAAAAGGTGTTCCAATGGTGTATATTTGGGTGATAAAGGATATGTACGACAGAGCCAAAACTCGAGTAAGAACAGTGGGAGGAGACTCGGGGTATTTTCCTGTTGAGATGAGACTTCATCAAGGATCTGTGTTGCGTCATTTTCTTTTAGTCTTAGTGATGGATAAGATGACACGTTCTATTCGGCAGGAGGTTCTATGGTGTATGCTATTTGCGGATGACATAGTACTTATTGATGAGACTCGAGCTAAAGTTAATGATAGATTGAAAATTTGAAAACATATTTTGGAATCCAAAGGGTTCAAACTGACTAGGACCAAAACAGAATACCTGGAGTGCAATTTTAGTATTGTGAGGGATGGAGAAGACATTGATGTGAGGCTAGCCACTCAACCTATTCTCAAGAGAGAAAATTTTAAATATCTCGGGTCCATCATCCAGAGCAGTGGTGATATCGACGATGATGTCACACACCGTATTGGGTCAGCATGGATGAAATGGAGGCTTGCCTTTGGAGTATTGTGTGATAAGAAGATACCACATAAACTTAAAGGTAAATTTTACAGAATGGTAGTTAAATCGTCTTTGATGTATGAGGTGGAGTGTTGGCCTATCAAAAACTCACATGTTCAGAAAATGCAGGTCGCGGAGATGGGAATATTGAGATGGATGTGTGGTCATACCATGAGTGATAAGATTAGGAATGAAACCATTCGTAGAAGTTAGAAGTGGCCCCTTTGGTTGACAAGATGAGGGAAGCGAGACTGCGATGGTTTGGACATGTGCAAAGAAGAAGTATTGATGCTCCTGTTAGACGTCCAAGAGGTTGGATTTAGGGGTTACACGGAGGGGTAGAGATAGACCGAAAAAGTATTGGGGGGGAGGTGATCAGACATGATATGGCGAAACTTGATCTCACCGAGGATCTACATGACCTTATATAGACAGGAATAGAGGTCGCGAATTAGAGTAGCAGACTAATAGGCTAGTAGGAATAGGTTAATGTTTGGCCTTGGGGTATAATAGGGTAGTAGGATTAGTCGTGTCTTTTATTTCCTGTGTTGTCACTATCCCTCGTGTATATGTTAAATTTATCATATTTACATAATATCATGAGTATTTCGTTATTAGTCGTTCTTCCTTTTTCTTTTTTCTTTGGCTTTCCCCCTTTTTCCATATCTAGCTTATTCTGCTTATGAGTTTTTTAGACGAGGATTTCTCGAAAATAGTCTCTCTACTTCTGTGAGGTAGTGATAAGGTTGACATACATTTTACCCTCCCTAGACCCCACTTGTGAGATTCCACTGGGTATGTTGTTGTTGTATTTCATGAGTTTTTTTAGGCCCATTTATATAAATAATATATTATTTAACCTAAATTACGAGTTTTAGCATAACTTTAACTCTTACCAAATATAATTATACTTTTGTTATAAAAAATAGCAAAATGAAGGAGAAAGAAAACCTTTCTTTTCCATTTCTCTCTCTCTTTTTATTTTAAAAATATTAATTAATTATTTTAATTTAAAATTTAATTTTAGATTGAATATTACGCAAATGATTTTCTTACTATTCTTTAAACTAGAAAATTTGTTTTTTGTAAATACATATATAATACACTGACACAATTTTAATATATTAACATATAAACTCATTTAAATAGTGTTTACATAGTTGAAATTCAGATATAATATTTTTTGACACCATTAATAAATAAAAATTACAATTGTAATACATTTTGAATTCGATACTTCATATGTATTATAGACATTTTTTAATGCACATGGAGAATATAAGTAATATATTTTTAATATGATAACTATTTTAGCATCATTAATAAGAGAAAATAATAATAATAACTATAATACATTTTAAGTTCAGTAAATAATACATATTAGAAATATTAAGTGTAAATTTTAAATATTTCAGTATGATTAGTTAATTTTATATTATTAGAAAATATATTATATTTATTGAAATAATAATAATAAAATTTATAATAATGTATAATATTAAAAATGATGAGTTGAATAGGGAGGGAAAAAAAAGAAGAAAGGAAATTAAAAAGTAAAAAGGCGCTACATAAAGAGCTTTCATAAACAATCCACTCGTTAGACAGTTTCCAATCAACCTGAACAAGAGCACTAATGCATGGCTAAAAAGAGAGAAAAAATTAAATCATGTTAGGGTGTGAGCATTTCAATATTATATTATGTAATACATTGAGTGTCTAATTAGAGCATTTCATTTTGATCGAGGTACATTATCACTCAATTGACGGCCCTTTGTTTCAAATGGAAAAAGAATTACGCATACACCTGATAGCAGGAGAACACTCTCAAATAGAATAATGGCTAGAGATCGATGGCATCCATGCATCAGACCTACTGCCACGAGGGGACATATCATTCCTCCGATTCTTCCCACCGAGCTCGCAATACCAACGCCAGTGGTCCTCACGGACGTAGGATATATCTGAAATGAAGCCCAAAAGGGAATGTGTTTCAAGATAAATAGTAATTAAATGCTTTCAGTAGCAGAAATGCTCTTGGTTACCGTAGCCGAATATGATTCAGTGAGCAGAAATAAATACGTAAACAGGCGGGCTCGTTAAATATTCTCTTCAGAGGTTCCCAAAAAATTCGACTTTCTCGAAGATCTACTAGCTTACCTCTGGAGCATAAATATAGACAATTGTGAAGGTGCCTGCAATACATGTGCGAGCTCCAAACAGAAGGCCTGTCGTTAATCCTTGAGGTTGATGATACACAAGAGGGATAAGGAACATGCAACAAAGGAAGAACATAATTGACATCGAGAGTTTACGACCGAATTTGTCAATTGTTGCCGCTGAAAGAATAAGACCTGGGAATTCTTCAAGTAAATGAAAGCAACCAGATTGTCAGCCCTCTCTAAAGAAATCAACTGACAAGAAACTGAATTTATTCTTCAAGTAAATGAAAGCAACCAGATTGTCAGCCCTCTCTAAAGAAGTCAACTGACAAGAAACTGAATTTATTCTTCAAGTAAATGAAAGCAACCAGATTGTCAGCTCTCTCTAAAGAAGTCAACTGACAAGAAACTGAATTTTTTCAAGTACAAATAGAGGCTAGACATAAATACCTGCGAAGCTAGTTATAAAGACATCTCTGTAGCTAACATCATGAGACTGTTTGAGTTGCAATTCAGCTGGTATGCATTTAATTTGTCCACCGCTTAACTCTGTGGTCAGTAAAACAATGCCATAGTATGAAAATGCATTTCCAAAGAAAACCATCCATAAAAGAATGGTTGACTTTGCTAACTCTGGTGAAAGGAGAGTAGCCAGTGGTGAAACTCCTCCTTGACTAGCACTTGGAGATAGCAACTCTTTATCTTCTGATACAGACAAATTTTCGTCTAGCTCAATTTGGTTATCAGAGACAAGAATACCACAAGGAAGCTTTCTACCATTTATTCTCGCAATTTTCTCCAAAACAACAAGTGCCTCTGTTTTTCTTCCTTTCATGCATAAATACCGAGGTGACTCAAGTGTTACCCCATAAAACAAAAGAAGTAGTGAAGAGGGGAGAGCTGAAAAGCCAAGTAGCCACCTCCAACCCAACTTTGGCATGACAGCCTACGAGAAGAATAAAATATATGAGTTGTCGAATATCTCCCTTCAAACATTAGTCATATCAAAACTAACCATAAAATGCATGCTTCATGTGGTTCTTAATATAATTCAGGGCATACAAAGCATCATACTCGTAGAAATTTGACTTGGGACACTTTTGTTATTAGCTGTTGTTTCATGTACTTACGTTACTGTGAAATCAGGATACAAATGTATTAAGGCCAAAATGAAGTCACTGATCTTTGGCATTAACAGTTAATCTGGGAATCTACATTACCTCCTATAATCATCTGTTTCAGCTGGACCGTACTCTATGAAAAATATTTGCCTAAAGACAACCTTATCAAAAGGAAGATTCAGGTTAGTCAACATCAACTGCCAGCCACGCCCTTAAAGCTAGATGTTTACTTACTTTATTTAGTTGGCTTATGTGACCTCTGTAGATTCCCCAGATTCCTTTTGGAACTTTGTTTGCTCTCTGTATCTAAAATAGTGCACCTGTAATGTAGCTATCAAGGTTTCACTTTTGCTTTTTTGCGGCTACGATGTAACCTTATTCTCTACTTGTATATTTCAGCATCTTCTTGATGCCTTTTATGCATGGATCAATTACTTCATCGAAAAACCATGAGTCATCCTCCAAGAGGAAAGTCACATGAAAGGTTATTCAGCCAACTATTGTGTTCGACAGACATGAAAAGCCTTATGCACAAGAAATTAAGCCTACTATTATGTTTGACAAACAGGAAGGCACTTATTCACAGTGAATACTGTATAAAAAGTACACACCAAGAAGCAAGGCAATTTGCTTACTTCTTTGATAGGATGATTTATACAAATGAGGATTAATTTCAGGGCCACAATACAAAAGTAGACTCTGTTCTTTAATCCAATGCACATTGCCTTACCCAAGCAAGTGAAGCCTCAAGAACTGTACCAACAGTCCAGAAACCTGAAAATACTACCATCCAAGTGCCTCGATGAGGAGCAGGAATAAACTCCAAAAACCAAGAAGAGAGAACAGGTCCTCCTCCTAAACCAATACCAACTAAACAACGGAGGATAATCAGCAGAGGGAAATTTGAGGAAAAAGCACTTAGAAAGCCAGCTGTCACAGTAAATACTGCTGTCATAAGAAACCCTCTCCTGAATGACAAACCACAGAAAAAGCAAAAGAAGAAAAAAGGAGAAAGCCCAGAATTAATTTTGATATAGTAAGAGAAATATTCAGTACATGTAACCTACAATGCAGATGACTATGATAACCAATAAAACTATAGGAGGAATATAGACTAAAATATTATATGACAACACAATCTAAGAAAGGAGAGAGGAGCTTCCCCAAATATGAAGATTGCTATGAGTGAAATCATATAAGTATGCATTTGGTATAATGGAAGATGATCAACAATGCCATTGTTACTGTGTATCTCACTGGTTGTAACTATTGCAGACAACCAATGACCAAGGAATTTCTTTTGGAATGAGAATGCTAACATGGGCTGTCAATAGTTGAATGTTCTTTTTGGCAGATTGTAGCATCCATTCATGATTCATCAAATAAAATGTAACAGAAGTGTCTTTACAAAGGCCATGGCTACCGTATCCATCTCTGTCCAAAATAAAGTCCCAAAAGTTCTATAAAGAATTTGAAGCCAAAGTTCACTTTGTAGACTGAATCAATTTTACTTTACCTATGTCTAAATTTTGAAATAGAAAGAGACAATAAATAATTGTATCCATATAGGATTGTTCTCATGATAACTTCAATTTACATCAATAATGTATACTGGTGATTCAGTGGTGATTGCTTCAATAGTGCTGAAGAAACAACAAAATACCATATAACTAACGATGATGAAAACAAAAATGATAGAATCCTTCCTAGCACCCCTTTTTTTAAAACTAGGACCCTGAACAATTAAAGTGAGTAATTTAAAAAACTGGGGAGTCTGTAATAAGAATTTTCTTGATAAAAGCAATATTTTTCTATAAAGATAGGCAAAAGACACTTGGATACAAGTAGTTTGCCAAAAGATATAGTTCTTGACAAACATCACCCAATTTTGTTGACATACATAAACCTCGTGGGCACACAAAAAAAATTAAGGGAAAAGAATCTTTTCCTCAATTGTATCATCTTTTCCTCGGTTTAAAGAACACAGTATATGCAGTAATACTTAAGAAACATGGAGATGGAGTCACTAACCTCCTTCCACACTTATCTGAAATGCTTCCCCATAAGTAGGCTCCAATTAACATGCCAGCAAAAACCACACTAGTCAGTAAGCTCTCTTCATGAGTAGAAAGACCCCAGGCTGATTGCACAGCTGGTCCAACAAAAGAGAGAAGCATCATTTCCATAGCTTCAGAAATCCAACCCATCCCAGCATAGATAAGCACAAGTACTTGGAAATTCCCAAAGCCAAGGGCAACAAGTGCTTCATCCACTGTGTATGTTCTACCCTCATCATTCATCTACAAAAGGAAAAATAAATGTTGCTCCCAAAAAATATAACAAAAATTTATCATTGCATCTGGTGCAGGGTGAGCAGTCAACAAAAGAGAGGATGACACCATAGAACAACAGACAGATTAAACACAACAAATAATGAAAATTCAAACAGCTAAGGCAAAATTCTGAAAAACTTACAACAACAACAATCCCACGACAGGGGTCTAGGAGGATGGTGTGTACGCAGCTTTACCCCTACCTTACTAAGGAAGAGAAATTGTTTCCAATAGACCCACAACTCAAGAAAAATATGTAAAGTAAATACAGTAGTGAATAAGTCACGATGAAAACAATGAAGAAGAGAACAATACAAACAACAATATAATACGATAACTAAAGCAATGGAAACAAGCAGTAAAATTAAACTTGAAGAATAAGATGGTATGAGAGTTAAAAAAAAGAGCAAGCCCGGTGCACTAAAGCTCTCGCTATGTGCAGGGCTCGGGGAAGGACCCGACCACAAGGGTCTATTGTACGCAACCTTACCTGACATTTCTGTCATAGGCTGTTTCCAAGGCTTGAACCCATGACCTCTTGGTCACATGGAAGCAACTTTACCAGTTACTCGACATCCATATCTTCCTATCTAGGGTCAATGTCCTCAATAAGTTGCAAGGGAGCCATGCCCTCCCTAATAACCTCTCTTTGAGACTTCTTCGGTCTACCTCTACCTCACCTTATACCAACAATAGCCAACCTTCCACTCCTCCTCATTGGGGCATCAAATGAATAACCTAAGTTAACACATGCTTTATTAAAAAAAAAAAAGCTTATCACAGTGGTAATTCTAAAAGAAATAAGGATGGGATATGAAGATGAATAGACTAGTTAAGTTAAAATGTAGAAGCATTTTTAATTTCGAGAGAGTTATCTGACTGCAAATCTCTAATATATTGATTAGATGGCTTGGGATATGAATACAAAGCATACAAGCAAAACCCTAAATCAAACTCTCAAAGTAATACAACAACGGCTTGGGGTTGGACCCTTAGCGAACTTCAGACAGGAGCTGGGAAGAGAGAACAATGCTACAGTAGCTAATTTTCTTATAGAAGGTCACAGGAGTATCGATATGATTAATCAGTTGGCTCCAATGCAGCTTATTCTGCTTATTATTTCTACCAGATTTCAGTTTCAAGAAAACACATCGGATCAGCCCAATCGGAAGTTGAATACCACTAGAAATTTCACTTGCTCTTCGGCCTGGCAGCTTGTGAGACATCACAAAATCAAGACTTCTTCCGATCACTAGACTTGGCACAAAAACATTCCCTTTATATGCTCCTATATGCTTTGGAGAGCACTTAGAGGCAAGCTGCCAACAAATGGAAAAATCACTACATTCGGCGATGAGTCTTCAGATTGCTATTGCTGCCACAGTCCAGGTCCTACACCATTGAACATATCTTCAATACGGGGCACTTTGCTAGAAATATTTGGTGCTACTTGTCCAATTACCTCAGCATAAGGCATGAAAAAACACCTGTCAAGACAGTTATTATGCGTTGATGCCTCCGCAAATATCACACTGAAGCTCACAAGCTTATTCTCCATTCCACCCCCATTTTCATATGTTCGAACTTGTGGAAATAATAGATGTGCAAGCAAATATAGGGGGAAGAGTTCAAACTTGGCTAGAGTAAAATTTGCCATGTTCAAGGATATCTCTAATCTGGTTAGAGTTGTTTTCCCTTATATCCAGTGGCACTCAAGCCACATGGATTAAGCCGAAGTTTGGTTCCGTTGAGCAAAATACTGATGGAAGTGCTTTGGACAATCCTGGGATCATTGGAGCAGGTGGCATCTTAAGATTACATGGGCAAGTTCATATTTGCTTACACCATACCATTAGGAGAAGGAACAAACAACCAAGCGGAACTAGAGGCAGCTATCTATAGACTAAGATAGTATATTAAGCAGGGATTTCAGCATATTATTCTTGAAGTTGATTCGGAATTGCTCACCTAATGGATTAATCATCAGACTAAACCTCATTTGAACCTTCACAATCTTACTCATGACCTTACAGACATCTCTAGACTATTCCAATTCTTCTCTTGCACTCATGTATATAGGGAAGCAAACTTCACAGCGGATGCTCTTTCCAAGCATATTCACACTCTTACCACTCCAGGTCACTACATTACTTTCCAACAGTTACCACATAGTGCTAAAGGACATTACATGCTAGATAAGGTCAGTCTAGCTAATTTCAGACGAAGGAAGACCTAAAGGATTAAGAAGCCTCCATGATCCCCTTTTTGTGCTGCATCTACAGATTGAGCATCCAACTGCAACTCGAGTAGTTCTACTACATGTCCCTGATAATTCTCATTGCTCTTCACGCAGGCTATTCTCATTTAGCATTATATCTTGTTTGAAGAGTCTTTCCTTTTTCTTTTTTTATCGTTGGTCAAACTCTTACTGACTACAATAAGATATAAACATGAGGACGAACTTAATCCATAACTTTGAGTAGCCTTACAAACCTGGAAGAATGAGATTCTTGATGAACTTTGAAGAAGGTGCTTGAAAATTCTAGCTTTTTCTCCTCTTGAAATCTTGTTCCAAGTCTTGAGAATATGTTTGAGCATAATGAGATTGAATGGTAACATTTAGGGTCTTCATTAGGTGTAAAATCGTCGAGTTTAGGCTTAGATAGGGTGGTAAAGGACTTAAATAACCCTCAAGTCATCTATGGGGCCATCTACGGACTGTAGAAGCCTATCCGTAGAAACTAGGGTGAGTTTTGGGGTCCTGGATCTCAATTTACGAGCCCAAAACTACGACCCATAGAAGCTTCTACGACCCGTAGTTGGGTCAGTATGATTTGGGACTTAAAAACTGACTTGGAGGACCCTTTTTATGAGTTGAAAGTACGGGTCATCAACCCATCTATGACCCATAAGTCAGGGTTCGTAGACGGTGACCCAGAAAACTCTGCTCTGACAGTCTTCACTAAAATGGTCATAACTTTTTACTCCGAACTCGAAACAAGGCAATCATGGTGGCGTTGGAAAGAGGATTCAGAGACCTTTAATTTGATAGGTTATTGATCACCTTATTCTTTGTGTTGAGAGTTATGGTCATTTAAAGTTGACCCTTGCATAATCTAATGCGAAAAACTTAATCGGTAGGAAGGTTTTGAACTCGACTAAGTACTAGAGGCCTCTTGTGACCCTAAACCACTTCCAATACACTTCCCACATATAGGAATGATCCTTAAAATATAGGGACAAGGCATCACTAGGTTCAAGCTTATATACTTACAACGAAAAAAATTTGGATCCTATGAATAGAGTTGTAGGGTATTACACAGCCTCTGCTGCGGATAGGATGAGGGAGTCGAGATCGAGATGGTTAGGATGCCCTAGTATGGAGGTCTGAGAGGTTGGTTATGGATGATCACAAAAAGGCTAAATGCATGCTAAAGAAGTATTGGGGAGAAGTGATTAAATAGGACATGGTACTTATCAAGGACATTACCTTAGATTGGAAATAATGAAGCACACAAATTATAAGCCAGATGGTCAGTTCATTAGTTGAGAGTTATTTTTTTAGACAAGCAACAGTTCTATTCAATAAAATCTTTGCCACCCCAGAAAAAGGTGCTAAGTTGGAAACTTTCCAAGCATCCAAAGGGTTCTTAAACCCCTGCCTACCCTAGAAAAAGGTGCTAAGTTGGAAACTTTAAAAGCATCCAAAGGGATCTTAAACCCCTGCCTACAACCCTATACAATTATACATTGCCTATTCAGATAGCAACTCTCCTGCTTCCCCCCACATATTCCGTTTACACAAACACGAAAAGAACAAGCTAAGACAATTCATCCTAATTTTCTCGATAGAAATGCTAGTGCCTTCAAAATGTCTACCATTCCTTGCTTTCCACACTGTCCACCAAATGCAAGCAGGAATGATCTTCCACCAATCCGCTTCCCAACATCTATTCCCAATACTCCAATTGTTCAGCAATGCCAAAGTAGAACTAGGTATTACCCAAGTTATTCCCAAATTGCAAAAGAACATGTGCCACAAATTTATAGTTTTCCTATGGTGTAAGAATAAGTAATTGAGAGTTATCTCATTTATTCCTTCATACAAGTAGTTGTAGTATTAATTATTTCGAAAAAAATTTAACAATCGTTTGGTTTGGGGGTGGGGTGGGGTGGTCAGGGATTGAGCAACTCTTAATATAAATAAAATAGCAAAAACTACAAGTAGGGGGACATAAACCTTACCTCTAATCTTATGGTGGTTCATAAGTTGGCTATCCTACTAAGGTTGGCCAACTCATTCCCAATGCTAGAAAATGAAACCTAGAAACTATGCACCTAAAAGAGAGGACTCCTGTCGGTACAAAGAAAACTAGGAAAACATAGATAAGGGAGACTTTCCCTTTTTCATGATAAAAAGAAAAGCCTAAAGCATTTCAAAGTTAAGGAAAAAGAAGAGTTTTGAGGAAACTAGAGTAGTCCAAGTGCATTATGTGATTTCGAAAAAAGCATGATTATACGAAAAAAATGCATAGTATATTAATTATTATTTTTTTTAAGAAATATTTAGCCAATTAAAGTCCTTTGCAGTTCTACCCTTGTGCATTATTTTCAGAGTTCAAAGTGAGAAAGTATTTTACATTTATCATCAAAGATGAGTTTTAAGGAAATACAAGTGGTCGCAAATACATATTTGTGTTTGAGAAAACTATGTTTATTTTTAAGAAAGCATTTTCTATGGTAAAGAAAGCACTACTAGTATGAGAAGCATTATAAGTTATGAGCTTATGTTGAGTTACCCCTTCCTTCCCAATGTTTCCCATTGCTTGCGTTATTAGTTCTGCAATTTCACATTCATCATTAACAAAGGTAGCAACCACATGTGTAACCTCTTCTTGGATGTGGATTAAGAATTCCTTTCTATTTAAATCACTTGTGACAAGTGACAAAATGCAAATCCATCGCATTTGCACAAGCAACATAAGTTTTGCAACCTTTAGTAAAGATTGCAAAGCAAGCCAAATTGCATGGTTAATTCTTTCTCCACCAATTGAATTATTAACATTTACAACATTTGTCACAAGATCATCCCTACAAATTTGATTAACTTCAAAACAAATTAATGACTCAAGCATACAACTATTGTCAATCTTAACAAATGGCCTAGCAAGAGTAGAACCATGAAAGCCAAATATAACACAAACAACACCTTCTTCACATTTTTCTTTTTACAAAATTTCAAGGAACCCTTAAATTTAAAGGTTCATTCACTCAGAGTGGCCAACCGTATTTTCTGCTTAGATCAACACGGGGAAGGAAATTACTTTCAAACTTTTACAAAAGTTTAGGAAGATCACTCAATAGGTTATCACGAGCTAAAACCTCATGAAAATGATAGATTAATGTCCTCTTGTTTGCCAGAACCATACATAGCTTCACAAAAGAACCCTTAAAGAAAAGTTAGTATCATCTAAAATCCTGCTTGAAGATATGCTCAAGCCAGGTGAAATAGACACCGTTAGATTTTACGATTGACAGTTGTAAAAATGGTCGGATATATTAGATAACTCCATCAATGTTGTCTCAATTGTAATTGGTGGCATTTCTTATCATTTATGTATATATTCAAAACCACAAGTTTGGTGAGGAAATTATCAAAGATTTGGTGACAAATGCTTGAGACTACATATATTAGACTTAGGTTTCTCCATATTTCCTAGCCCTCAACCTTTTTCATGTTAGAATTCATATTCATAAGCACTTCAATCTTATCAACCTCTTCATTTGGCTTTCTCAAGTCCCAAATATTTACCCTTGCAAAAGCACTCGTTTTAGGCTATGTTCATTCATCTCTAAATTTTTTGGTTAGATCCTACTGTTGATCCCTTCTCCATGGACAATTTTTTTGGCCATGGATGTGCTAATTTTGAATTTTGACCCTCTTAGTGGGCATTTAGCCATAGGATTAAAGGCTCAAATTTGGAAAAAAAATTTGAAATCAAATTTGTTTATGAAATGTGAAGAAAACTTCAACTTCAATTTCAAATCATGGTTTGAAATCTCAAATTCTCCAAAAAGCTGAATTCCAAATTTCAAGTTGTGATTTCAATTTTTTTTCACATGTAAAACTTGACTCGTAAGTTTATTTGCAAACAAAGACCCATCATTTAAGAAAATCGAAAAGACTCTTTGTCCAAGTTTTACTCGTTCTAGAGCAAAAACAAGTGGAATAACAATGTTATGCAAATAAACTAAAAGTAAAGATAACTATATGCAGCTAGATTGGAGTTGTAAGCGTTATAGTCCATGAAACAGTTCATACAAGAAGTTAAAGGAATCAATGCCACTAATATGACTTGTAGCACCAACATCAAATCTCACCTATGCAAGAAGTTTATTATGTATGTACCACGTGGTATGGTTATATCAAAGAATAGTTAATTAGTAATGTTGTAGATTTATTGAACCAATGAATCTTTGTAGAATTATGTCTTTGAAAGTTTTTAATAGCATGTAATTGCAAGCTTTGTATATAAAAAGAAAATGGAGACATGCAAATTATTAGTGTGACACCTTAGAATATTTTTATGAAGTATGATAGGCTCATTGGTTAATAATGTAGAATAGTTGGAGAAGTTTTGATAGTTTTCACAAATTCTGTAATTTTTCACATTTATTGAAAATTTTCAATTTAAATGTAAAATTTAGAAGCGCGGGGAGCAGGAATAAGGGGAGGAGCACAATTTCCAACACATGATGAAGCTTAAGCTAATATCATGGAATGTTATGTGATCAAAACAACAGGGAAAAGAGAAGGGTAGTGCATAGTTTGTTGGTTGAATGGCAGGCCGACATAGTTTGCCTCCAAGAAACTAAATAAGAAGGGAACATCAAAGAGATGGTAAAGCAAATTCAGGGAGGAAGATGGATTAGACATGCCTATCCATAAGCGAATGGGACACGAGGAGGAATCTTATTAATGTGGGACGAGGGGGCATGGAAGGGGGAGATTTTGAAAATTGGTACTTACTCTATTACATGTAAATTTGAATCGCAAGCACAAAAGTTTTAGCTGCGATATATCTGGAGTGTACGCTCAAAACTGTTACAAGGAAAGGAGAATTGTATGAGAAGAATTGAGCTTAGTGAGGGGACTAATGGAGGGATCTTGGACAGAATGTAGAGATTTCAATATATCTAGGTACATTTTTTAGAAGAAAAACTGTAACAAAAAAACGAGGGGCATGAGGGAGTTCTCTGATTTCATAAAGAACATGGAACTAGTTGACATGCAATTAGAAGATGCACATATACACGGTTCAAGGGAGATCAACAGGAAGCAGCCTCTAGAATTGATAGAATCTTGATCTCTAAAGAGTGGGATGACAATTTCAACAATCTGAAACTGATTCCCTTGCAAAGATTGAGATCAAATCATATACCAATAGCTCTAATTGGTGGTTGCTAGGAGAGGAATAAAAGTTACTTCAAGTTTGAAAATTGGTGGCTATAGTCACAAGGATTTGTGGATAGAGTTAGAGAGTGGTGGGCTTCCTTCAGTTACACAGGAAGACCTGATTATGTTTTGGCCTGCAAACTTAAAGCACTGAAACTTAAACCAAAGAATTGGAAACAAGAAGGTGGAAATTTGGGTATTCAAAGGAGACTCCTAGGGAAGTTAGAAGCACTGGACACAAAAAGGGAAAGCAGAACTCTCACCGAGGAAACAACAAAAAAAGCAGCAATTTTACTTGAGTTTGAGGAGCTGGTCAAAAAACAGGAGGTTTCATGGAGACAAAAGTCCAGAGTGCTATGGTTGAAGGAGGGAGACAAAAACACCTAATTCTTCCACAAAATAGCAAATGCTCACAGCAGATACAATAATATAGATGAACTCAGCATACAAGGAGAGGTTACTCAAGATAAAAATACAACTGAAAGGGAGATAATAGCATATTATAAAAATCTGTACAGAGAAACACATCAATGGAGACCTTATCATAGTGTTCACTGCCCAAGGTTGACTGAAGAGGAGAAAATGACCCTGCAAGGCAGTTTTGACGAGAAGGAAGTATTAAATTGTCTAAAGCTATGTGCAGTTGTCCTGGTCCAGATGGGTACACAATGGGCTTCTTCATCAAGTGTTGGGATGTAGTGAAGAAAGACATCATGGACACATTTCAGAACTTTATGATCAAGAAGTCTTTTAGAAGAGTTTCAATGCCACTTTCATGGGGAGTTAAGGGATTACAAACCTATTAGTCTATAGGAAGCATTTATAAAATACTTCCCAAAGTTCACGCAGAAAGGCTAAAAGGTGTAATAGATAAAACTGGTGGACTCACAGCAAATGGCTTTTATAAAAGGTAGGCAAATCATGGATGCAATGTTGATTGCCAATGAAGATGTAGACTCTAGAATTAAGAAGAAACCTGGTATTCTTTGTAAGTTGTACATAGAAAAAACATATGATCATGTGAATTGGAAGTATCTTCTGAAGGTTCTAGAGATGATGGGATTTAGACAGAAATGGTTGAACTGGATCAAGTTTTGCATATCTACTGTCAGCTTCTCTGTTCTGATTAATGGGTCCCCAGCAGGTTTCTTCAAATCTCAAAGAGGACTAGGGGGATCCACTATCTCCTTTTTTGTTCTTAATTACTGTGGAGGGGCTCAATAACATGATCGGGACAGCTAATATGAGAGGATGGCTAACAGGTTTTGATGTGGCCAGAGTGGAAACAGAAAGCTTGGAAGTGACACATCTTCAGTATGTAGATGATCACTGATTTTTTGTGGAGATGAGGTGGACCAATTTAAGTTCTTAAGGGTGATCTCAGTTTTGTTTGAAGGGGTGTCTGGGCTTGGGCTACACATTAACGGAAAGTCTTATGTATCCTATCAATTATGTCAATATTATGAACTGGCTAGCTTCAATTCTAGGGGGTGAAGTTGGTAATCTACCTACCATTTATTTCGATATACCACTGGGAGCAAATAGAAATTTGGAACGGAATGTTAGATAAGTGGGAGAAGAAATTAGCCAAGTGAAAACCCAGTACTTGGCGCAGGGGGGTCTGGGAATAAAGAATGTGAAGGCTCATAGCAAAGCACTTAGAATGAAGTGGTTGTGGAAATATTCAAATGGAAACCAGACACTTTGGAGAAGAGTGATAGATGCTAAATATGAGGATGAAGACTGTTGGATGACTAAGGTTGTGACCATAGCTTATGGTGATCCATAAGAGCACTTTGGGAGGAAGTTAAACTCAAATCCAAGATGAAAGAAGGGAATGGGAACAAGATCAACTTTTGAAAGGATGAATGGCATGAGAAAGGTAACCTAGAAACCCTTTTTCCTGATATTTACAACCTGGACCTGTTCCAACAAAAGACTATTCAGAACTATGGACACCACAGGGGTGGACTTTCAATTTCAGGAGACAACCAAATGACCAGGAAGTACTGAGATTTGCAGAATTCCTCAACATTGTTGGACACTTCACTGGACTCCAAACAAATGAGGATATGCTTAGGTGGAAAGGCAATAAAAAAGAAGAGTTAAAAGTACATTCAACTTTCAGGATGATAGGTCAAGCAAGCCAGTAGCACTACACTTGGCCTTGGAAACAAAAAGTGCAAGTGTAGATTCCACACAAAGTTTCATGCTTATTTGGCTGCTAGCTAAGGAAGCTGCCCTGACACAAGATAATGTAAGGAAAGGGGGATAACCTTATGCTATAGGTGTTTCCTTTGTGGGAAAACCTTAGAAGCAGCAAACCATCTATTTCTACCCTACAGGTATGCTCAGCAGCTCTGGAGGATCTTCTCGAGTCTCAAAGGCATAACTTGGACTATGCCTGGGAGGGTTATGGAGGTCTTATATTGCTGGGAGGAGGCAAGTGTCCTAGCAAAAGATAGAATTAGATGGAGAATTATCCTTGCTTCATATGGTGAGCAATCAGGCAAGAGAGAAACTCCAGATATTTTGAAGGCATAGAAAATAGTGTGGAAGAAGTTAAGCTAAGCTGCATCATGTTGTCATGTTATTGGTGTAATCAACTATACTCAAATGACACTGCCTCTATAGTTGATGTTTAAGACTCAATATAGAAGTAGAGCAGTGGATTTTGGAGTGCATTTGTATATAAGGTTTGAGTACAACCCATCTACTTTTATGATATAATACAAAGTTTAAAAAAAAAAAATCAATTTAAAAAGTTCAAATTACATGTACAAATAAAATTTCAGCTTCAAATCAACTTGATTTCAAACGGGCCCTTGATATCACCTTTATCAAGAAGTTGAATGAAATGGTGCCATGAAGAATGCTCAGATACAAATTGTCCTAACCTCGGGGATCATTACATAAGCAAAAGAAAATTCCATTGTTTCAAAGCAAAGTAGAATTAAAATGATATTAAACAATATGAGATCTAATGTACTTTAAACCAAACTAAGTCAGAATTGTTACACTTTGCAACAATGAACTCGGCAATGGATTACAGAAACTTAATGAGAAGAAGAATAGGATGAAGAGGAAGAGTTGTGATGGATTCACCTTTGTTAGGAAGTATTTTAACTCAATATGAGATTTTCGGTACGAAACCAGATTTAATTGGGCCTCAATGTGAGTATCATACACTGGTGAAAGCCCAAAAAAAGGAAGTAGAGGAAGATTGAAAAAGCGTATTTTTTCTTCAACTAAAAGATTTGTTGCCACGGCAAGAAAGAGATGGAAGAAGAGAAAGAAGAGAAATTGAGAGACAGAAGAGAATCAGAAGGGAGGATGGAGAAGAAGAACAGAGGAGAAAATGAGATATTTCGTTAATTCTTTACTGCCTAGGTTCACATTCTTCCTCCGTTTATATTGATAACACAGTGATGTTGCGCCAAGTTTTTGCCTACTTTGACTTTCAACCAAGTTAGATGCCTCTAAGAGGTTGAGATCATTACAATCAACATCACTACGTTTGCTTTCTCCTCAAGCTCTCTATGATGCTGAAGATTGAAGACCTCATATGATATAATTGCATACTTCCCTTTCGGCTGAAGATAGTACATATTCTATCCAAGGATATGTTTATTCGCAAAAACGACATTGCATAAACCATTTTCAGGTTTGATGTGTATTTTAAGAGAGACAACCTAATTTTTATTTTTCAGTTTCTCACAAATTCCAAAAACAGCTTGACAGCAGTATTTGGAAAGATAAAGTGTAAGCTTAAAATATGATGTTTTTGCAGAATTAGCAACCAAATGGAGAAATACTGATTTGTCATAGGACTCACCATCTGCACAAATCAGGGACAACTATTGCTTTAACTATCTTCGTTAGAATGTAAGATGAGAGGACAAAGAATAACATATGGATTGAGAACGAGAATACCCAAGGGAAGCTCAACCCTAAAGCCAAGGCCCAAATACTAAGGGTCTCAAAATGTCAAAATTACGAATCCCTGTACCTCCAAACCAAAAAGCCCCCATATCAGTTGAAACACAGAAAGATATATAGAAAAACGAAGCTCATATACGAACACATATACATCAAAAGACACCAAAACGCACGGAAAACAAAAAAATTCGACCAAGAGGCAATGACTAAAGGAAGAAATGCAACTCGAGATGAAACCATCACACCCAAGCACCGAGTAAAAGGAAACCAAAAGATGAAGGAGATACATACATGGGAAGAGTTAAAGAGCTGAACAAATGTGATGAAGGCGATGTAAGATGTTAATGGCACCAAGAGCACCAAAATATCCTGCCGCCCAAGTCGTGCTTATTTCTGACGCTTAAACCAAGACAAGAAGCATATTGCATTGTTTATTTTAGGTGTTATTTTAAAATAATTTTATAATATTTAATAAAATTGAAAAAATATTCTATTATTTATAAATATTTATTTTAAAATTAAAATAATTTAAAAATCATAAGGTAGAATTTTTAAAATTTAAATTCTAAGTCATAAGCAAAGAGTTAATTTAAATAGGCTCTACAACAATTTATAGAGTCCGGAGCCAAAAGGGCAACTATATTTTGGGTTAAAACTAAAGTGTAATAAAAAAAATTCATATCAAAACGATAAATAAATACAATACAATTAATCGTATTTTTTCTCCAAAATCCAACAAATCAGTCAATTGAAACACTACAAATAATGAATACTGAAAACATTTATTCTCTCTTAAACATACAATAATAATTCTTTCAAGTCAGTAAGCATTAAAAATTTAGCAACATTAAATTAATAAAAATTCTTCAGATATATTGATAATGCTAAATTTTCTATATATATAATATAAATAACCTAATAACTTTAGATATTTTATTAATTTTAATATTAAGATATATATATATATATATATATGAAATTTAATCGCAACGGAAGATGCAAATTGGGGGTGATGAATGGATTACCGCGCGGATGGGTTTATCCAATTTGTAGGGGCCAAAGTTTCTCCTTTTAGAAGAACCGATAGCGAGAGACCGGTCGCTGTTGGAACCCGATGCTGAAAATCCTAGGAGTGTTGGATTTCAATTTCCAAGGAGGACGGAAATTTATAGGCTAATCGGTTGCATATAGCAAAAACAGAGAATGTGCACTGCGATTTGGTCTTCGCCGTTAGTGTCAGAATTTTGGAGAGAGAAGATGGATCGAGGAGGAAATGGATGGTGGCCGTCTTCCTATACTTACGGGTATACCCTGGTTGTCATAGTGATCCTACTGACATGTCATTTGCTGAACTCTCTCCTTCCATTGGCCTCGTTTTTTCTATCCATCTTCAGATTTAGAGAACGATCTGCTGCACATCCACATGCCGAATCGAATGATGGTCATCCTGATCTCTCTCCCTCTGTTCCTTCTGATCCTTCTGATATCAGGTATTATAAGTTTGTAGGCAACTGTAGAAGTTCCACAGTAGAAAAGGAAATGATTTCTTCTAATTGTTTGGAGAAAGGAAGAAGTAGTAGCCTGTACCATGTCATTTTTTGGACAAAATTCTTATGTTCATTGATCAGGAATTCATGTCCAACTTCATTAATATTTTAAGATATTTTAGGAGGAATCTTAAATATTCAAAGAGTAGTAGAACCAGAATTCTAGATCTTGTAGAATGAAGTCGTTCAGAAATAACTCACTATATCCGTGCGTAACTAATAACACATTTGACATGTGTGTATACTCAAGTAAAGAGCGAGTGCTCAAGCATGCAAGAAATGAGCAATAAAGTGAGAAATAAGATAATGCAACAATGAGAGTTGCCAGCATGCGAGTACTAGAGTACAAGAAAACTTAGGCGTAAGAATTGTAAGACTGAATCTGGTCTTTTCTTTGCAATAATAAATTCAGTTTGTGAGCAACCAATTGTGCTCAAATGAAAAGAGGACTGAAAGTGAGATTATAAGAAAGAAGAGTTGATATTGGAGGTGGTGGTGCTCATGGTGGAGGAGCCATGACAGCAAGTGTGGTTCTTTCAAGAAGGGTGAGTGGTGGGTTTAAAGAGGGTACTAGGTTTTTTCTTTTAATTTTAATTATTTCCTTTTTTATTTATGAAATTAAAATTTTGTTAAATAATATGAAAATTGAATTATTAGTTTGGCATAGAATCTGACGTTGGATGTTGATTTGTCATCCACGTCAACCAAGTTAGCATTACACAAATTCGAAGGGGTTCAAAATATTTGTTTTGAATATGTTCAGGGGTTTGGTTGAAACCTTGTGTAGTACAAGGACCTGAATGACGATCCCTAACAAGTACAAGGGTCTCCCTAGCTGTTTTACAATATAATTTTCAACAACTGGTATTAGAGTGGGGTGGATCAAGAGCAAGGTAGCAACCCAAAAAAGATCGTACAAGCTATTATCGGAGGCTTATAAGTTAAGAGATACTAATCATTGACGAATTTCGCCAACAGTCTCAACAACATTGAGGAGCTCAATGCAAGAAGTTATGGACTTTAGATCACAAGGATGCAATATTGTTTTTTCTTCCAGGCATTATGGGATATAATTGGTGGATTAAACACTACACCAGTACATGTTGAAGAAACATAAATGTGGAAAGTGAAAATGGAAAGGCCATGTATGCTCTCACTGTGACAATTGAAGATGAGTTCTTGCAACGAATTAAGAACGCAAGACAACCAAAGAAGGTTGTGACACCAGTAACAATTTTTATGAAAAAGAGTGATGCAAGATACAACGGCTTGAGAATGAGATTTTGTCAATCTTGGAGTAGAACATGGCAATCAATCAATAGGTAAAATCTTAATGTGATGAAATATCAAAATAAGATCCACAATGTTATCATAGTGACAAAGATGAGGAGAATCATTATTCCACACGCATTGGCCGCATACGTAGCTTTATTTGAGTTGGAAAATCTGTTGCAAATGAAAAAGACTTGGAAAAGCCATTATCAAGTCTTTCTATTAAAGATGAAGATAAGACACTCTTTAACAAAAGGCAAGGAGGGATGGAAAGAGAAATCACGATCATGGGAGACTTAAAATTACATTTAAAATACCGTCAAGGCAACAAGTGGTACACTATGGTTTTAATAACCGACAAAAGGACAAGTGCTACAATTGCAAAAAGGAGATTGTTGGTACAAGAAAGTTGAAGGTAACATAGCCATTTCTAAATAAGCAAGTTGAGGTAAAAGTTTGGGATTTCGAGACCTTTTATGTAGTTGAAGAAGCAATCAATAAGAAGAGTTTGTCACCTCTCATTGTGAAGCAAAAAGTTGCAGTTGTAAATGAGAAATTGGTCGATTATGAAAATGATTGTATCATTAACTCAAGATGGTCCAATCATATGAGAGATGATGAGAAGAAGCTAATCAATATGGGCAAATATAAAGGCAGTCGAGTAGTGGTGATGATAAATAATTTAATAATGCCAATAACTTATTGTCAAGATGGTGTTCGTGCCTCATCACATCTCAAGATAAGTGCAACTTCAAAATGTATGCCATGTTTAGGTATGAAAAACTCATTGTTTGTGTCGCAACTAACAATCTCAAGCAACTATGTTGTGTTTGGGCCGAATGATGTAAAAGTATATTGAAATTTGAAAGTTACAAGCTCTTTAATCATAGAGGGAAGAAGATTAGAATTAATTTATGTCATGTTAGTCGAGACAACTTATGTGGAGAAAATTCGGAGTAATGGAACAATTGATCTATGTCATGCATGTCTTGGGCACGTGAGCTACAACAAACTAAAAATTATGATGCAACTATTAAAATTAAAAGGCCTTCCCTACCTTGAGATCAGAGGAGACACTATGTGATGGATGCAAATATGGGAAAGCATATCAACTATGCCATGGAGAATCAAAGTATCAAGCCAAGAAGCCACTAGAGCTGGTCCACTATCGTGTTTTGACCAGTAAAACAACCTTCTATTTGTGGTAACCGATACATGGTAACATTCATTGATGACTTATCAAGGTACACGTGGATTTATTTGTTAAAAGAGAAGTTTGAAGTATTTGAGAAGTTTAAAGAGTTCCCTACATACTATGGTGAACTATATTGGAAGGAGAATCAATTGTCTCTGTACAAATAATGGGGGAGAGTATACGTCTGGTGTGCAGTGACTACCTTAAAGAGAAGATGATAACGCAACAAATGACTTACTCGAATATGCTACAACAAAATGGAGCAGCTAAAAGAAAAAATAGACACTTGGCAGAAGTATGTTGATTATCTCCACTAGTGTTATCAAAGGCGAAAAACACCAAAATAGACTGTTGGTGCTTTAAGCAGAAAGTGTAAATTAAGCGTGGGTTTTAATGGAAAAAGGGGCAAAGGGAGAAAAAAATACAAATATATATGTTTTGTCCAAGACTAGTAATTATAAACATGAATGACAAATATATGACCAAAGAAATTGAATAAAAATTATGATAAAGTGAAATATCAATTGTTTAGTGTCACCTTTTCGGAGGAGGCTCATTAGCAAGGAAAAGTATCCTCTAGAACCTTGATGATCTTAACACTGAAGCACACATAAAGCGAGGTGAAGCCTTAACACATTTTGAGCCTTGCTTCAGGGCTTAAGCGCACCTTTGACAACACTGATCTCCATAACAAGTTTGATAAAAAATGTTGTTCGCTGCTTCTTTGTTGGTTATGATAAATAAAGAAAAGGATGGAGGTGTTGTATCATACCTCTAATTAGACATGTGTCAAAAAGTGTGGTGTTTGATGAGGCATCGTCTTGGTGGTCCTAAGAAGTTGCACTATTAGATTTAAGACAACAACATACCCATTGAAATTTCATTGGTGGGGTTTGGGGTGGTAGAGTGTACACAGACTTTGTCACTACCTCATAGAGATAGAGAGACTATTTTCAGGAGACCCTCGGCTCAAATATATCAGCCCCAAAAGGAGAAAAATAATAGATATAAAATAGTGACTAAAATTAAAAGCAAAGCCAATTCTATAAATAAGATAAAAGTAGCAAAATAGGTGACGGGAAGTAATAACATAATATATAAATACATGACTACATCACAAGGCAAGACAATGTCCTACCCTTTCTAGCCTATTAACGTTCTATCGAAATACTCGACCTCCATTACTTTTTAACGTCAGGTCCTCGGTGATATGAAACTGTGGCATATCGTGTCTAAATCACCTCTCCCCAATATTTTTTCGGTCCACCTCTATCCTTCCGCGTAACCCTAAATCTAATCTTTCGCACCTCCTAATAGGAACATCAACACTCTTTCTCTACACTTGCCCAAACTATCTTAATCTCGCTTTTATCATCTTATCTGCCACAGAGGCGTCCTCTACCTTCTACCAAATAACCTCATACCTATTCTTACCACAACTAGTATGTCCATACATCCATCTCAACATCCTTATCTCCGCAACCAGCATCTTCTGAACATGCAAATTTTTGGCTGGCCAGGACTCCACCCCATATAGCAGATGGTCTAACCATCATTCCATAGAACTTACCTTTAAGTTTAGGTGGTATCTTCTTATCACATAATATATTTCATCTATGTTGTCCCAATGCAATGCGTGACATCATCATCGATATCACGACTACTCTGAATGATGGACACAATATATTTAAAGCTCTCTCTTGGGAATAGGTTGAGTGGCTACGGCTCACTTCGATGTTCACTTCATCCCTCGCAACACTGAATTTGTACTCCAAGTATTCTGTTTTGGCCTGCTCATTAATTTGAATTCTTTGGAGTCCAGAGTATGTCTCCAAACGTCCAACCTATCATTAACTTTATCTCGAGCCTCATCAATCAATACTATGCCATCCGCAAATAGCATACACTATGAAACCTCCTCTTGAATAGATCATGTCAGCTCATCCATCTTTAAGACAAAAAGAAAAGGGATCAACATAGATTCTTGATGAAGTTCATCTCAACAGGAAAATTCATTAAGTCTCTTCCCACCGTTCGTTTCCGAGTTTTAGCTCTATTGTACATGTCCTGTATCACCCTAATATACACTATTGGAACACCTTTTGCCTCGAGATACCTCCGGAGGATATCCATCAGAACTATCATAAGAGTAAGGGAAAATTCAGAAACCAACCAAAAGGCAAAATGAGAACCTGAATCGCCAATAATAGAGGTATCTCCACAAAAGAACAAGAATAGTTTATGGCAAACTAGACTTGTGAAACTCTAGATATGTTCTAAGATGAAGTCTAAGAAGCACTTCAACCACAGCTAGGGAGGTCTACGTCACTAAAACGCCCAAATGCTAACTGGTCCTTTGGTGTGAAGGATAAGTGCATTTAATCCCAGGATAAAAATTTAGTGGTCCTAAAATTGAAGTTTGGTTGGCAAACCCGGGATAACTTATCCCGGGACTAATAAATAGTACTGGGGTAAGTTATCCCTCTTCTTGGGGGTATACTAATCCCGGGTTAACTTATCCCGTAAGAAAAAGGATAAATGACAAAGGTATCCTTTTAAACCCTTTTTAATATCTCATCTTGTATATTTATGTATATACATATTATTTTTAATACAATATATAATAACATTCACAACCTTTACTCCTTATTGTTATGATATTTCTTCATATTTTTCTATTAAAAAATTACACTATATAATATAATTTTTATTGAGTAATATTTTTTTTTTTATATTTGGATTTTTTATAAATCGTTTTTTGCTTTAAGAAACTTAAAAATAGAAGTTATATTTTTAAATTAAATAAGAAGGTTTTATTTTAAATGCATACCATGCACACATAAAAATATTTAAGTTGTATAAGCTGAAAGATTTATTTCAAAAATGAATATTGAATAACTAAAGCTAGCAAAGAAAATACATTAAAAAACTAATAAAGTGAAGGGTATTTTTGTAAACAAACAACATATTCTTAAAATTTATGCAACAAACCAAACACCCAATAAGAAATAATCTCTGTATAACTTATCCCATCATTAGTAATCCCAACACAACTTATCCCATCATAACTTGTATTCAAACCAAACGACCCCTAAGTATTTAGATGTATCATTAGCAAAGGTGGTCAAGATAAAAAGAAGACTACTACCTTTGAAGAAGCTTTAAAGAGTAGTCAGTAGACACAATGGAGGAAGAGATTCAGAAAGGGCTTGGATTTCATGATGTTTCTAAATTTATTAAGAATCGCTCTTGATGACAAGAATAGTGAATTGGAGAGAACTTTTGAATTGATATTCGAGAGTAATTCTAGAAATATAGTTGTAGATAAGGCAAATAAAGGAAAATCTAGAACTTATAGGATGAAGTAGTTGATAAATAACTCACTACACCTTTCATCATCATCTATAAATAGAGATGATTCATTTGAGATGTATGTGCACTCAAGTAAAGAGTGAGTGTTCAAGCAAGCAAGAAGTGAAATAAGATAGTGTCACAAAGAGATTTGTTGTATGGGGTAGAATTCTACCAGTCAAGAGCTTCTATGTTAAAAAAATGTGAGTGGCAGAAATGAAGATGTTGAGATTGATGTGTGCACATATTAGAAGCGATTGAATTAGAAATGAGAATACCTGGGACAAAGTGATAGTGGTCCCCGTGGTGGACAAGATGAGAAGGGGAGATTGAGATAGATTGGGCATGTGAAGATATAGAGTCTATGTTGTCTTTCTATTTCATACTAAAGATGCTTCTTTCTTATGGAGATATTTGAGTTGAGTTTTATCTTCTGCTTTATCATAGATTGTTAATGATGCTTCTTACCTTATGTATGCTTAATATCGCTAAGATAGCTTGGTTGGGGTCCTTCGGGTTTCCGATTGTCGTAACACACTTAGGGGTCGTTTGGTAAAAAAATGAATAACGCAGGGATTAGTAATACAGGGATTAGTAACGCAGGGATTAGTAATACAGGGATTAGTAACGCAGAGATTGATAATGCAGGGATTATTTTTTATCAAGTGTTTGGTTCATTGCTTCCCATGTAATCTTGTGGTTGGTTTAAAACTCTACAAAAAACTTCTTTCCAATTATCTCCTTGAATGATTATGAAATTTTGTATTTCATGTAATTAGATCAAAGTGGATAATTTTTTTGTGGCTTCTAACTAGTTAAGAGAACAATAATTTTGTCATCATATTTGCTATTTTCTTACTTGAATTATTTGAGAATAAATAATTGTGATGTTAATAAATTCATCACTAATAAAACATCAATTTTTAATTTAATAAAGATAGACCATCTATTGTTAAAATCGAAAAGATGGTAAACAATTGTAAAATATAGTTATAATTTTAATATAGTGTTTATATCTTACAAGGTCACTCAACTTTGAGAATATATTTAACATCATTGGACTTTGTTTTGTATCAATAAAATCACTCAACTAAATTAATTATATAAAAAAAAATTGACATGGCAAAATACTTTTTGTCTATTATGTAAATATGAAACCACAAATAAGTAAAATTTAAAATTTTGACATGGTAAATTTATTTATCTCTATATTATGAAAATATGAACCCGCAAATAAATAAATTTTGTAAGATAATTTATTTAAATAAATTTACTAGTACAAAGGTACAAAATTAAACATAAAATCATGAAAAAAAGGTGTAAAAGAATTTGAGGGATTATTTTGTCTTTATACATAATCCGTTGGTATTAAATCCAAGGTATTAGTTAATACCACCATATGGGAGGTATTAGTTAATACCATGTATGTGTTATTAACTAATATGTGGATTAATTAATACATGGGTCCAATTTCTACCAAACATAGTATTAAATAATACTATTCCCCTAATCCCTGGATTATTTCTCCTAATCCGTCCTACCAAACGGCTCCTTAGTATCTAGCTTGGGCAGTGACACAAACTTAATGTATATGTCTTCCATTTTCATAGATGGAAGATCTGGTGAATAAATTCAATTAGATGTTGCTTACATAGATGCTTTGCTTGTCCCTCAAGGCGAAGTTAAAGACCAAGACATCGAGAAAAGGGTTTTGAAATTGATTGCAATTTCCTAAGGTCGACAACTCTCTTTCCTAGGCCAAGGAGAAAAGGGTTGATAGAGGAAAGACAACGATTTGATGCATGACAATGGAGAAAAGTACTATATGTATATGGTTCCTATGCACCTATTACAACTAATAAGCCATGCATGATAATATGTAATGCATTGGACTTTTAAGGCTTGACATGTCCTTTTGGTCAGTGTCTAGTTGATTGGCTCAGCCTATTTATTGAGTAAGTTGGAGAAGAAAAATCTTAGAAGGCTACGACTCTATAGGTTTCACGCCTTTTTTTTTGCGTGAGTACTATTTATTTAGGTGGAAAAGAGCCTAAGCGGTTTAAGCTATTATATTTTTAGCCTGCGCTCCATTATCTGGTGTGAAGACATCCCCCCTGCTATATTTGGAACAGATGATACTAATTCTGTTAGAATAAGAGCTCTTGCTCCAATAACCAGTGCTAGTTACTTGATTGTTGGAAGAGATTCCACTGTTAGAAATATTCACATAGAAGCTCCTCCTTCATTTGTAGGTATAGTCTTCTTTGGATCTTATCTGCTTGTATTATCCGTTTTAGAGGTTTATCAATAGGGAAATTCACATTTTTTATGTTAGGCCCACTGGAAGGCCAATAACATCAAGAAGGAAATTGAATTCTTCCTTTAACACGGGCTGACTGTAATCATAATTTTCACTCTATTATGAATGCCTTCATCCGTTGTAGTAGAAACCAAGAATGGAGATGACTTTGCTATACTTGTTTATAGTTGGAAATTCCAATTCGAAGGTCTTTGTACTTCTGACTTCGCACCAGATTAAATTGAAGCCCTTTTTCGGCTTCCCTTGTCAGACGTCTTATTCTTTGCCTTAGTAATACACAATCAGCTACTTGGCATCTTCTCTTATTCCTCTTCCTTTCCTTTTAAATCTTGGTGCTTGGTCGTCATGTGAGTTATCTTTTGTTTACACACTCTAAACTTCCCCAAATGGATCCTCCACGCTCTTGTTGTGTAGTGTGAGGAAGGCAAGTGTGGGAGTTACTTTCGGATGGTCTAACGAGTCCTTAGTCAGATGGCCTTGACCAACTCAACGGTTGTTGAGTCCTGGCTACGCCTGCCACTTGTTCGGTCAAATAGTTTTTGCTTCTTCTATATTATTACAAATACAACTATGACACCTGGTTGGTGAACAATTCAGATTGGATTGCAAACTGATAAATATTCATAAAGAATAATTAGACCTGGGGCATCACTTAAGTAGGTCAACTACTTTTTCTCCCATGAAGAGCTGCTGAGAGCATCTTCTAGTTCTACTAGGCGAAGAACTAAGGATCATTTCTAAAGCAGTACAAGGACTCCATGAATGTAGGAACTTTGCTTGCAATGTATTATTTGGTGGACGTACCAAAATTGATAACATTCAAGATTATGTAGAATTGTACAGAATGTTCCTTTGAACTCTCTGAAAGTCGTCCAACATGAGTTATATGAGTACGAGCATTTATTTTTTCATTTTCTGGAAGAAAGAAGAAGCCAAAATCTTGGGCTATTGATTTGATAGAACAAATGATGATTTCTTTTTGCCCATATCTTTTCCTTCTGGCTAAAACTCAGATTACTTACTCTTGCGAAAGGGTGATAGAGGGCTTTGTAAGGACTGGAAGATCCTCTCGAGTGAGTATACACCTCAGTTGTGTGATTTCACTTGGTATGTTTTTTTTATTTGTTATCTGGTTTTTCCTTCTCCGTTTCCTCTGAGCAAAGGTAGGTTCAAGTCAAATTTTGGGCTGGCCGGTTCAGGTACTGCAATCTGCTTCTTCCCTTGTAGTTATCAACACTTTTGTTGCTACATTGAAAAATAGTAGTGGAACTCTGGAATTTGGTGGTCAATCTTTTAGACTAAGTTGCTCGGACTCTCCAAAAATGCTGCTGTACCCGTGACGGATCCTTAAAAAATACACTGTTTTGGGAGGATCCGACACGCACCTGTCGATATTTTTGAAGATTCCGAGCAACATAGCTTTTAGAAATTACCTAGATCATGACAAGTATAGTGAAGTAATTTATGGGGAATGTAAGAGGAAAAGATTAGAGGAAGTGGTATTAAGTCTGGAAAATTCATCCCACATGGTATGAAGTTGACAATTTTGAGAGTTGGGCTCACTATTGCAGTATATGAAGAATATCCATGCTGTAGTAGTAGATATGGTTCTCCTATGTGAGCCTTGTCTTCGTTTGCTTTTAATTTGGAAATCTGGTTGTATTTGTTAGTCCCTAAGCATCCTAATATCTCATTTATTATTCTCAGGATCACTGCAGTCATATCTGATCTGGATCTGAAGAATTTGATTGACAATGTAAATAAGAAATTTCAAGCTAATGAGAAATGGGAAGATGTCATTAACCGGAGAACTGATCGTCTTTCCTACTATGCACAGTGTTGTAAACTGAAGGTGCTTGCTCAGATTCTCTCTTTATGTATTGTGTTGTTATTATTATGCGGTCTTAGAATTCAGAATATTAAGTATATTTTATGCGTAATGGCTGAACCTATTAATAATCTGGACTTGTAAAGAAGCAGAAGAAGTGTGGCCATTAGGTGAACTTTTAATCGCAGAAGTGACTTCTTTCACCTTTTGTTAATGTACTTAGGTACCTTTGAAGCTCTTAAAATATAATGGAGTAACCCACTGCAGGCAGTTCTCCCAATGATTCTTGTAAAGTATCGAAAGTGACTGAATAGTGTCAAAGAACAGAGTACAACACTTGCAAGCCTGTATGAGCATGCATTTTAATAAGCATGAACACTTGTATCTATGCTGGACAATAAATGAGTCATGGTTTCACCTTCTGTTTAATGCTATTTGTATTACTTGAAGTGATGCATACTATCTGGATTGCCCTATTTGAAATGTATTTATTTAGTAATTCTTATCTTTGTCTAATTTATAAAAGTTACTAGTATCTGTATCAGTAATGAGGTAACGGTATCCAGGTTTCATCTCTTCTGTGTTGCAGGATGCGCCTCTTAAATATTTTAGTGTCACCGTGTTTGAGGATTGCTCTGTTGAGATGCTAAGAGACTTTTACATGGACAATGATTTCCGGAAAATTTGGGACAAAACCTTGATTGAGCATAAGCAGTTGCAGGTGGATTCAAGCAGTGGAACTGAAATTGGACTCATGATTAAAAAGTTTCCTCTATTGACTCCCAGAGAGTACGTATTAGCTTGGAGAGTGTGGGAAGGCAATGATGGATCCTTCTATTGTTTTACCAAGGTAGTCCATCCACTTGTGGGATTCCACTATGTATGTTGTTGTTTTTGTTGTTGTTTGACTTGGCACAAAGTTTAAGAAATGAAGACTTCTGAAATTTTTGGTCTGAAACATTCCTCGCCCATTTGTGTGGCTATTAATCATTTCATTGAGGTAAAAGATAAATTTTAAAGTTAAAAGATTTCCAATTATAAAAAGGTGACATTCATTTTGGAACAGAGTAAATAGAATAGTGTCCCTCATAAATTGGGACAGAGGAAATACTTGATAAAGTTTGACATTGTTGGAGATTAAGTTGTCGTAGAACTGACTCTCCCAACTCAACTCTCGAGAGATATATTTGTTGAAGGTGCAATATCTCCTCAAATAAATATTGCAGTCAAAGCTTGTTTAGAATCCTTTCAATTGGATATTCATGTTCCCAACTCATAATTTTATCTATTGTTGTTTCAATTTTTCCTGTTCCGTATCCTAGTTTATATAGGCTAAAATTTTGGCATTTTACTACTGTAGGAATGTGAATATCCTTTGGCACAAAGGAAGAAGAAGTATGTTAGGGTTAGGCTCTTTAGATCTGGTTGGCGAATCAAGAAAGGCAAGTTTTTGATTAGTTCCTTGTTATTATTTCTCCTTTTGTGGAAAAACTGATTTAAGCATCTCATGACAACATATACATAGTTGGAATCATGACTTGTTTTGTGATTTTCTTGTAATTCTATCAGGTGTCTAGGAATAAAAGTAAAATATTATGGTTTTTTGTTGTACTTTTAGGAATATAGGATGGTGCAGTTCTTAGTTGTTTCCCTGTGAATTTTCCTGCAGTTTCTGGTAGGAATGCCTGTGAGATCCAAATGGTACACCAAGAAGATGCTGGTCTTAACATTGAAATGGCAAAACTAGCCTTTGCAAAGGGGATATGGAGCTATGTCTGTAAAATGGAAGATGCACTTCGCCAATACTCTGCCCTTGACCATTCTCAATTGACATCAGGTGCGAGTGCCGTCATGTTAATTCAAAAGGTGAGAGCTATGCTTCTTTAGAAGTTCTTAATGGGATTTTCACTGTTATTTTTGCTAGGAAATGGGAAGTTAAGTAAAAAAGATGAATAAAAAACACAAACCTGGCATTGAACATAACAGAAGCATTTTCCTTCTGGAAGTCATTTTTCTAACCTGGCAGTGAGCGTAACAGAAGCATTTTACTTCTCGAAGTCAGTTTTCTCCCTTTTTACTTCAATGACCTCCTTCCTTCCTAAAATGATAAGCAAGTACAAGGATATTGTGCTGCTATTATTTCTTACATGCATAATAGCAATTGTAGATAATGCATAATCTGGATTAAAAGTAGTGTCCATTTTCTACCCTAAATGCTTATGTCTGGTTGACACGATTGTTTGATCTTCCGTTTCCTAACCCCTTTCCCACCCTCTTCAAATGAAGGTTCCACTTGGGTTAGACACCTTAGACCACACAGGGAGCTTAATCAATCCAGAAACCTGCACAGGTAGTGACTACTGCTGCGGGGGGTCACTTGAATGCAATGGTAGGGAACAAAGAAAAGAGCCATCAAGCAATCTGGTGCCTAATATGCTAATGCTCGTGGGTGGTACAATCTGCATATCTAGAGGGCTCTCTAACTTGGGATCAAAGATTGCCATGGCATGTATCCTGAGTAAGCTTGTGAAGCTCCATGGTTTGAGATGCAAAAGCCTACAGACATTTAGCCAGATAGAGGTTCAGACACACGAAGAATGTAAGATGATAAGTGAAGATGAGCTCCGGTGCGGCTGTTCAAGTGTCACCTCTTTGTAGGAATGCAGCTGTGCATATTTCTGTGGTTCAACGTCGTTTCAAGAAATATATGTTACAGTATTTTATTTTTAAAAAAAAATCTCCAAATGGTAGCTTGTGAGGATCCTAATCCTCCCCCTGAACAGTTATGAAACGAACAATTGCCTCAGTTTTAAATAATATGTATTTTTTTGTCTCAACTTATGCGTCACGAATAGAATGTTGTGAATAGTTTATACATTTTACATGGCTTCTTAAATTTTAAATTGTTAATTACTATGATATACGATGCTTTTATATCATTTTAAATAATATATGTTAATCCTTCTATTTCAATTTATATGAGACTAATAAAATTTGAAGTACCAACCAAACCTTTTATGTCTTTTTCATAATTTAAGTTGTTAATTATGATAATTTATAGTATTTTTTACATAATTAAAATAGTGCAAGTACAAAAAATTTTAAAATGCCCCTAGCTAGAAGCAAACATGTCAATAGGCTATTGTTTGATTCTATATAGTAGAATATCTCTTCCATATACTGTACAAATAATGCGACACAATATTCTACACTAAAAATAGTATCTAGAATATCTCTTACATATTTACCATGTCGAGAATATGCTAATAAAGATCATACAATACATTGAACAATCTGTTCATCATGCTAAAATATGATGATATATGAACACACACAACTGCAGTTGATTGCAGTTGTTATTGAATAAAGTTTAATGCCTTAAAAGAGGTAGAAAAAGATGGTTATGCAAAGAAGATTGTTGACGAAGGAAAGTTGATTACACTTTAATATCGCAGTTGATGACCCTGCTTGCTGTCTGTGTGATATAGGTAGTAGAGACGACGACTCATTATTTTGGGAAGTGTAACTGGTTCAAACATGTCAGTTCTGAAGTAATGGTGTGGTTAGGAGTTAGATCAGATGAAGTCAAAGTGGTACCAGAGAGGATCAAACAGAAGCACCGAAAACAATTCAAGAAAGAGATTGTTGCATGACTGGGGAAAACCAAGCAAAAAGCATTAATACAGTAGAAAGAAAGGGTAGGTGTTCGGTTTCAATAACTTCTCCAGGAAAATAAATACTTTAAGTGAAATGATATAGAGAAAAGTTTCCAAGGACTTGTATTAAACAAAAATACAAATGGATAACTTCCATATACTCTTCCAACAACTGAGAGTCGAGCAACCAAATCCATATTACTGTTGTTTAGGTCGTCCCTTTATGGTCAACACATTCATTGGCTCATTGGAAAATCTTGTGTTGCCTTGTGGGGAAAGTCTATATGTATGTGGATACAAAAATTTAAAGACAATCCAAACCTGATTATAGGGTCAATTAAGTCACTATGGAAACAATAGGGAATAACCTTAAAGTGATCATTTGAAAATTCTAATTGGTATATATGCATTAGTTTTTTCCTGATAACTTAAGTTGGGCTTAGATAGAGTGGAGAAGCTTAAGTTAATTCGCCGACATGAAGATAAGCTTCCGCTTTATGTGTTGGAATAAGGTAGAATGGGTTTAAATTTTAGGGACATTGAGATGAATGCCAAGCACCTTGCAAGTTACAAGTTACAATGTTTTTGGTTCATGATTTCTGATACATGTTACCATTATGTAATAAAGTAGTTGATCCCTTTAGTTCTTTAAATGCCATTTCACTGCTTAGCTTGGTGTTAGGATGAAAGGTAAACCAAAGTCTGAAGCAACAATCGGTGTTTGATTGTAGAATGAATTGGTTTCACTTTTTAAAAAATAATCTTGGGCATTACAGGGTGCTGAAAATATGTCGTATTGCTAATTGAAAATATGTCCTATTGCCTATTGCGAAGGCGTTCATTGCGAAAATCCGAGTCACGCGGACTTTTGAATCTGCCGAATCAGATAAGAAACGGTCCCGTAGTCGGAACCGAAAGTTGGCGAACACAAATGACAGAGACTGTTAAACGGGAATTCAGCCAGGAAATAAGCGTCTAAAAAAAATTCTGAAAATACCAGGACGTTCCTCACGAAAATTCATGTCACGTGGACTTTTGAATCACCGGAATCGGATGAGAAACGGCCCCAAAATCAACACCCGAAGTGGCAGCCCTAGGCTGGAAAGGGGTCTTGCAAAAGCCCCAAACTTGAAACGGTCATAACTTTTGACTCGGAGGTCCGTTTTGGACGCATTTTTTTTTTATTTG
>JBCEWC010000425.1:0-57830 GCA_038996855.1 Solanum aculeatissimum | reverse complement strand
CACCCACTATTAGGATGGAGGAGAATCAAATCTATTTCAACACTGGGTTCAAGTCCTTCGATATCACCAAATGGGAAGCTGAGAAAGCTAAATGGTATGAATAGGTAAAGAGAAGCATAAAGATGAGCATCCAAGGGTAAGGGGGGGGGGGGGCGATTGTTGTTCAAAGTTGAGGGGGGAGGTTTGATTTTTAAAGCAAAGTTGGGGGTGAAAATGATTTTCACCTACTATAAATATAACCGAAACACATAGGTAAACATAGACACAGTTCTAAAAAGCTCTCAGACACAGTTCTCAATGTTGTCTCTCTCCTAGGAGAGAGAAACCCATCTTTTTCGGTAACCTCTACCAAAATCAATCCTTTCTATAAGCCAACAATAATCACCCACTGTGATTATTGATAAATCACCCACTATTAGGATGGAGGAGAATCAAATCTATTTCAACACTGGGTTCAAGTCCTTCGATATCACCAAATGGGAAACTGAGAAAGCTAAATGGTATGAATAGGTAAAGAGAAGCATAAAGATGAGCATCCAAGGGTAGTGGTCAATGAAATGGTTGAAAACCATAAGTTCTTAAGTTCAATTCCCAATGGAGACAAAAAACACTAGGTAATTCTTCCCACCTGTCCTGTCCTTGGTGGACAGGGTTACCTTGTACCTTTTGAGAGCATAGAGAACAATGTGTAGAAGTTAAGATAATCTGCATGTTACTTTTAGTTTTTTGGTGTAATTAGTTATACTCAAATGACACTGTTTCTATTATTGATGTGCTAGACTCAATTTAGACATAAAGAAGTGAAATTAGGAGTGCACTTGTACGTAAGGTTTCAGTACAACCCATGTATTGTTTTGTTGTATAATACAAAGTTACCAAGTTAAAAAAAAAAAAAACTGAATACTAACAACTTAAAAAGTGGCTTTGAAATATACTTATATGTTAGCTTTATAAATCGGAGAAGGGCCTAAAATACCACTCAACTATTTGAATTAGTACAAAACTATCTTTCATCCTACTTTCGGCTCCCAAATACTCTTGATGTCAACCTTTTGGTTCAAAAATACCCTCGATATTAATCTATTGGTTCATATTTGCCTTATTTTTTACAATTCCCTAAAGTAAAATCATTAAATTTATTCACTATGTTGTCTAATTTGATTGGTTCAAATTTCAATCCTTCTCAAATAAATGATAAAAACCACACATGATTCATAATTTAAGCTGATACGCTTGAAATAATATTAAAAAATTTATTAATTTCATAATATCTTCATATTAGCCTATATTAAATCAACCCTCCATTTATTAATCCGACTCATAACTAGGGATCCAACTAAAATGCATACTCACCTTGCTCAACTAAAACAGATTATTATTTTTTATTAGTATAAGATTTTCTATCATTTATTCTATTGTCTTGGTCATTCCCTCTTTTTATTCTTTTTTTAATCTCTTATTCTTAATTAGGATATCATGGACTCAAACTTGAAATAAACTTTCTTGTTCATATTCTTTTAATCTATATTATTATCATGGTGGGGTTGGGATAAGAATATGAGAAAAAAGTTATTTTCATTCTTTTTATTTTGCATTTTGGATACACACACAAGGAAAATATATCTACATAGTTGCTTAATTAAATTATCTTCTGTTGAACTAATTATTTCTATATGAATATCATCATTATTTTCCTCCTTTTTTCTTTCTTGTTTAAGTTGAAAAAAAATTAAAATGATGGACAAGATCCAAGAAGAAATAAAGTGGAAGAGAGAGGAGGTGAGGGTGGGGGGACCTGGGGGTGTTGGTGGGGATGAGTGTAGAAAGTAGAGGACTGGCCAATTTTTTAATTTTCAATTTATTATAGAACCCAAAATCAGGCCAATCATATGAGACTATATATTCAGTTATTTAAAATTATTTTAACGAAGAAGGCCTAAAATGCCCTTAAAACTATGAGATTTGGTACAATATTACTCTTTATCCAAGTTATGAGTGTGGGTTGTTAGAAATAAGGGTATTTTTGAGTCGAAAGGTTGATGTCAGGGCTATTTTTGAGCCAAAAGGTTAACGTCAGGGGTATTTGGGGTCTGAAAGGTGGATGGGAGGGTAGTTTTATACCAATTCAAATAGTTGAGGAGCATTTTAGACCCTTCTCCACTTTATAAACTAACGTTAGTTTGCTTTATACATGCACGTATACCTACTTCAACATCACACTGTGCACTTATGACGAGAAAATACTCACTCTTCTGAATCTACGAACAATATAAGATGTTATTGTCCTGCACACGTTGCTGTCTTTATGACCTTGCAACTCGTTTTCCCTTCTCATTTTCAGTGGTGTTAGCTCTCAATTCTCGCCTTTTATTTTTTTGGGTCTCTGTAGATGCACCTTCATGAATTTTGCTGGCAATACCAAATGTTTACGCTGCCAAGAGCAGCGTCCCAAGAGACAGCTGAATCCTGGAGAATGGGAGTGCCCCTCGTGAGTAACTTTTCGTTGATTCTGCATGTTTCTGTTTTGTGGATTATACTCATCATATTTTTGGATTTTATACAGATGTGACTTCTTGAACTTCAGAAGAAACATGGCCTGCAAGAAGTGCACTCGTGAACGTCCCAGAGATGCAAAGACACAGTCAAAATACGAGCAGCAACTTTGGACAAAGCCATACTAATGTAGCTAAAGATCAGCTCATACAGTCTGTCGAGGATATCATCACAACAAAATATAGTTGACACAGTTTTTTGATGCTTCAGGTGAGTGGATATTGAAAGGGGAATAACATATATGCATACACCTCTTCCTCTCGATGTTACTTTAGCAACTAAGGGATGTTTATGAAGTCTTATTTTATTCTTTCGTATAATAGTTTGTAATTATAACATGCTGTAGAATCTAATAAAAACAGTGTTTCATGGTCACCTCATATTATTTTTTTAGAAGTGTAAGAATATATGTAAATCAGCTGTACGTGGGAGCATATCCAGGATTTCCGGGGAGTTAACTTTTATTTTACTCTGTTTCAGTATGCTCACTTTGTCTTCGCGTGATGAGTGGTTATATTTTTCTGAACTTGTGCCAAAAGAAACTGAGTAGATTAGAGGATTGATTCAATTGATTATAGTAATAAAAAGAGAATCATATAAATACTTTCTGGCCATCCAAAACGTCTTAAAGCTTTTGTTTTGTTTTGTTTTGATTGAATAGAAATGAGCAATATATTAGGAACAATCTAAAAGGAAAACGGACAAGGGTAAACATTGCTACATGAACCAAGACTAGTGAACATTATGTAGAAAATTTAACTGTGCACACATTTTTTTAAAATAACCATGGCGTTCAGACCAACTTTCTTGACTGAGAGGTCACACCTTTGGATGCAATGCAACACAATCTGAATTTTTTTCAATGTTAGTGATGCCTAGATTAACTTGTGTGGACCTTGCTTATTTCACTAGGTTTTATGGTAAACTCTGTTGGCCAAAACTTGAGCATCGAAAAGAATTATTCAAATTTGACATTTTGTGAAGTTGGAACATAGGAGAGTAAGCATAGAGGACTTGTCACCATAAATACCAGACATACTAAATAAATGTAAATGCGCTAGTCGTACACGAGAGGTTAAAACTTTCTCACTGCGATATTTTCACATGACAAACAAGAACAATGAAAGGAAATTCCTATCTAGTGATCATACAAGGGGACCAGATAGTAGTTACTAGTTAAGAAGGGAAATGCTGGAGAGAACGGAGAAGTCGATGTTTTTTTTTTTTGCTGTATGTTGGAACCAGCAATAGTTAACTAAGCCACAACATGGATATAATACAGTATCAAAATCTATACTAACGAGCACAAGCGAAATCATGTTGTGACAATCCTCCACTATATCCTATTAGTCACTGTATGACAAATATATAACATTGCCCAAAACATAAGGGCATCTCTCTATGACCAAAACAAGAAAAAATTTCTACATATTTTTCTGCAAAAGAATTTCAACTCTTCCACATGGAGAACACAAGAATGGAGTCTATCTGGAAACATATTAACGGTCTACAGGAACACCTTGCTCCCCCAGTTGATGAGGGAAGGCGACCTCTCCAGCAGCAGCAGCAACAGCAACATGCCTACGCTGCCGCTCACGTAGGTAAAGCACCGTTAGAAGGCATACAAAGAGGGTGAGAATTGTTGCATTTCCTTCTTCCATTAGGACATCCTCCACCCATGCTTCCACTTTGGGGTAAACTTCTGGTAAGGAATCAATTACTTGAACCTACAAAAAAAATGAAAATAACCAAAAAAGGGCCCCTATCAATCAGAATATCAAATTTAAAAAGAAAAGAAATATAATATTTCTACTATTGTTTTCTGTCTAACTTGAGGATCAGTTCGTTACTACAGCCCCACCACCTAGCAAGTAAGCTTGTTTAGATGGTGGTTTGCCATGGTTTCATAATGTATTACAATACCGTATAATGTTTGAATAGACTGTACGGGTTGCTACTGTTTAATGATAATTTGTTGTTTGATTTGAATGTATGGTACTGTATCGTAACTTATAAATTTACAAAAATGTCCTTAATTATTATAAATATTAAATTTATCAATATTTTTTTAAAATTAAATATATAAAATCAAGTAGGGAAACATGCAAATTAATATATCTCCAATTCATACAAACAACAAAAGAAAATAAAAAAGTAAGAACTTTTAAAAAATCGAACCTCAAAAAATAGACTAAAACGTGAAAGAAAATACGGGAGGCGAAAAAGAAGTTTCAAAAGTTGATGCGAAGGTCAAATAAGTAAATACAAAAACAATACATATATTAGGGTAAAGTTTAATAAAGAATAACAAATAAATTAGACTTATTTAAATTTAAATAAGAGTATAAATGGAAAAAAGAAGAAGAGAACCATGCGATACCACCAAATTGGTGGTTTCAAAACGTGAGGATTTTCATGGTTACAGAACCATGAAACCAAACCATACCATATCATATAATTAATGAAACAATCAAAACAAACGCCATTCTCTTAATAACCATACCATACCATACCACGAAAAACCACAATCCAAACAAGCTGTAAGGGCCAATAAAAGAGCGACTGCAATGAAAAGATTTCAAATAGTACTTTTTTGACCTATTCTTATTACATATACTACTAGTAAAGCACAGAAGTCAGGCTCTGCTGATGTTGGACTATATTCAACTTGTCTGATTAATCTGATCTCAACTACTTCTTGCGGCAATGTCTTTGTACTCTTGGTGGTTTATATGAGACTCTTCTACATATGCTTCCTAAGTCCCTAATCCTAGCCAAATTTACAATCCTGTCCAGTTTCAGATCATGTCTCTTTGTAACACTACAACCTTGAGGGTATCTTTCCACATTGTTATTCCTTTGCTCACAATCTCCCACAACTTCCACTAAAACGACCCAGATTTTATCCTTGCTGCCAATTATGATAACTTTGGGGTTTTGAGATGGCAACAACACTCAGTTTTAAGCATCTTAAGAGTCCCATGGCAGCCTCAAATACATCAAACCAGAGTATTGTACCATGTTTTCACAAAGCTAGCACTATCACTCCTCCAACTCACGTGCTACTAAACTTAAATATAAGTAGTAGTTTTTTTTTTTTTTGTTTTTTTTATAAAGTTAAATATAAGTAGTAGTTCTTCTTACCCTACAGTTGTTTAGGATTTGGATTGTGCTTTGTCTTCTTTCCACTCTAAATGGTCTCCTGTATTACATTCAGTTCATCCACTCATACACATGCAAAACCCAATTAGGATTATTATTAGGACTACCATTCCCCAGTAAGCTAGTATGGTGAATGGACTGCATGTTGCTAGATCCTGCAAACTCTGGTTCAGTTTCTTTTTTTGAGGAAGGTAACAAACTCTGGTTCAATACGACTAAGATTCTTTTACACTCCTAGGTAATCCAATCATATTCTGCAAATGCCAAAGGCAAGGTTCCTCCGACAGTCAGAGAAGCCTCATATTTCAATACCACCTAAGTACTCGTGACCCCTTTAGGACTTTTGTTTTTATCAGGTATGTGGTTTAACTTATCACAAGGCCAAAATTGGTTGTATACAAGAAGTATATCAAAAGTAAAGAACCTACAAACATATATGGTTCTCTATGAAAGACACCCAATCCCCTGTACAACCCGGAACATATGTGTACCAAAAAATAAATAAGGGATCGAGGACTACACTTGGAACTGTCCAAAACTCATTTCTACCCTTCAAAAGCCCTCCTGTTTCCTTTTAGAACATGAACTGATTATTCTTCTCTCTTTGTCACAGTTTTGACCGGGAAAACAAGGGATCATCCAACAAATTTTTGAGTGTGAAGTGGCTAGAGGTACTGAAACACAAAATGAACAATCAAGTATGTGTGTGCATGTGTACATGTAATTGTATGCAGTGAGAGAAATGGAGGAAATATTTACCAGGATACCATTGGCGTAGTTTTTCCTTATCCATAAGCTTGCAAGGGCCAATGTTACGGGCAACTTAGCAGTATGATCAACTTCCAAAGCTTGATCGTAATTACGCTTGGCTAGATGAAGATCAAAAGGTAGTCCCTGGCCATGCTCATGCATGTAACCCAGATTAAACATAGCTTGAGCATTAGATTGTGATTTTGCATGCATATATGCCTCAGCTGCACGGTCATAGTCCCGCTCAGTACCCTATAAAAGAAACAGATGAATAGTTTTCCATCACTTCATTAATGTGCAATTCAAGCCAAGGTAAGAAAAGATTACAATAAAGATAAACAACTTAAGGCTACTACTACTGGATGTAAACTATTATACCCGGCCATAGTAATATGTGAAGAGATTATTAAAATAACATTAAACAACTTGAGATTACTTCTACTGAATGTAAAATAACATACCCGACCATAGTAATACGCATCTCCAATAAGCAATGCAGCATGTTCATTACCCTGCTCTGAAGCTTGCCACCACAAGGCATGCGAGCGTTGATGCCTCTCTTCATCACTGCAAATTCCAGATTCTCCCAAACACATGCTTCTTTCTCCATATTTGTCAAGGATCCATGCAGCATTACTTTGTGCGATCTCATAGCCTAATTCTGCCATTCTCGAATATAGAAGGAAAGCCCTGCCCACATCTCCTCTCAAATATGACTCTAGTGCCCATCTAGACAAAGAACTCCATGGTCCACGTTCTGCAACTAGTTTGTACAGGGAAGATGCCTGAAATAATGGACAGCATGTGAAAAGGGAGAAGAACAATAAAAGGGAAAAAATAAAAACACATCATCCTTATAGGTTATTTTATGAACCTTAAGAAGATAGAAACACTTGAAATTTATCACTGTGAACATCAAAAGCTTCAGCAATCATTATATCATGCTTCTCTCCTTTTTCTCAGTAGACTAGTTTAGTGTGCGCGCTTGGCATGTGTATCTCGCGTCAGTCAATAGAAGTATATACAAGAAGAACGAAATTGTTAGAAAAAAGCAATTGACGTTTAAATAAATGTTATATATATATGTAAATGATAAGAATTTCATATAGGAAGGTTAAAACATTATTTTAAAAAATGTGAACTTCATTTTAAATAATTTAATTCCTTTATTTATTTATTTTGTTTACTATAATTTAAGTGAGATTTATATAAGGTAAACATATTGATTTTAAAGTTTTTAAGATTCTATATTTCAAATAACAAGCAAAATTTTAGTTAACTTTAAAGTACTAAACATTAGGAGTTCTTATCCGTTACATATAAGTGGAGATTTAATACATTTAATTAATTTCAAAGTCCTAAATGTTAGGATAATAAATAGATGACAATTATTTGAGGAAAATAGTAAATGATAATTTTGTCCATTGTCGAATCTTTTAATAAAGAGCAAAAGTTTCAATCAACATTTCTAAGGACTTTTCTACTTAAACTGATATAGATAAAGGAGAATAGCCATGAAAGCTATGTAAGTTTGTGCCTTCACAAAATCTATCCACGACTCTATACAAGGCTATCCCCATTCTTCTCTTTACCAAAAAAATGTAGAAAAGATATGACGGGATATTTCTCAGTAGAGAACAATTACTCAGTAAATTCCATTTTATTCGACAGTTTTGACAGAACATAGATTTTAAGAATTTACTTTAATTGTTCGATATATTAGTAGTAGTAGTAGTAGTAGAAGAAGAAGTAGAAGAAAATATTAACATAAATGATATATAGTTAGTTTCATATAGAAAGTCTCACATCAAAGTTTTAGATACTTGTGAGTTGAATGAAACAAGATTCCTGGAAGTTTTCATAGTTGTACCAAAACAATATTAGTATATTGATGTCAAATATTTTGGAAGATCTGATAATGAGAAGTGACATATAAATTGGATTGGAGATGATTTATTGCCACTCCACTCTGTCAAACTATTCTCATCAAAATGCTCATTGATAAATACATGGTTAAGAGACTCTACATTGGGATTTGAAGCCAGTTTCTAAATAAGGCCATTTAGTACAACTAGCCACCAAAAGTGAGGCACACCCGTGGTGTTGTTTCTTTTGGACAAGTGCCATAAAGCAAACAAGTCTTGTATGTTGTTGCAACTCAGGTAGCATATAGGAAAGATCAATCAACAATCAAGTTCATTCATGAGAATGTAAAATATAAGACACTCACATAAAGTTACTAAGTTCAAAAAAAGAAGATATAAAATACTGATATAAGGTCGATAATCCCAGTAAATGTACAAGTAGATGACCGGCTGCGTTTGACTCACCAGAGGAACATTCTTCTTAAGACCTACACCAGTATGGAACATTTTTGCCAGTTGATAAAATGCTTTTGGTTGACCAGCATCAAAAGCTGTTATAAAATATTTGGACGCTATTTTCACATCCCTCTTCACCCCAATTCCTTTAAGATACATTACTCCAAGGTTGTAGAATCCACCACCCTCTCCATTGTCTGCAGCCTTCTCAAAATACTCTTTTGCCTGCAACAGCGAGCAACCAGTATGTCAACTGAACCCTAGACAACTTTTTCAATAGAATCTATACCAAGAATCTAACTAATGAAGCTTAAACATAAAAGAGTAATCCTCTTTCTATGAGAAAAGTCAGTAATCTAAAAAGGTGATTTGATGTGAGCAACAAGCACATGAAATTGAATAAAGCAGTGAACTAAGAACAATATAGCGTTAAAAGCTAAAGGTAAACAAATGGATAGAGAAAAGGAGATCCAAGTTTGCGCTATTTTTTTTATGGGGGATTAAAGATGAAAAAATCCCTGTGCATTTACCTTGTACGAAAACAGCAATGAAAGAACAGAATTTTACCTTAGTGTAGTTCTTTTCCACTCCATATCCTTTGACATAGAGATAGCCCAAACCATTGTAAGCAGAATAAAGTTGCTGCTTGGATGCAAGAGTAAGCCACTCCAATGCCTTGGTAAAGTTTCTTTCAACTCCAGCACCTCTTGCATATATTTCCCCAAGAAGTTCCATGGATCTCGCCTCACCCTTCTCCACTGCCTTCAGAAACCATGATAACGCCTTGGTATGATCACGTCGTACTCCCCTTAATCCGAAGTAGTAGAAAATCCCAATTTTATACATTGCACCAGCATTCCCTTTTTGTGCCTGGTATTCCAAAATCTGGAAGTCCTCGTCCTCCTCACCTCGCGACTTCCTCAAGGCTTCCTTATTTTCCTCTGCTCCGCTGTGTATCCTCACTGGTTCGATCACAGGTGAGTCCTTTGATATCAGGAAACTGTTAATGGCTACCTCTGCCAATTCGGCATACAATTTCACAGCTTTATCATGCATCTGCAATCAAACAAACAATCAGCATAGATGAAAAAATATAATCTTTTCTATTAGCTGCAACAACAACAGAAAAAAGAATAACCCAGACTCAAATCATAAAAATGTTAGTATATACATGCAATTTCATGCCTCCAACAGTAGAGCTCCAAATCTGCCAGAACTACCACCTTAAAAACCTGCTCGTGCTTTGCTAACATCTCTTTTTATTTCTTTTTTACACATCATCTTGCAAACAAGAAACCAAAATCAACTATGAGACCTCTCAACAAAAAATTACAATCCTTCCAGAGGAAAACTACCACGTTTTCCCCCTTGATGACGAAGAATCAGAAACAAATTAAAGCTTTGTAGCTCACTATGCAACAAAAATGTTTCAAAAGCAAAAAAGCAGGAATTTGCGAGACAAAATGTGAGCATTCCTACACGCTTACAATTTTCAGATTGACAAAAGTTTGGGGAACTAAAACTCACCTCTTGGCGAGAATAAGTGTAAGCAAGTGCCATTTTGGATTGCATATTACCGCCTTCGGCAGCAAAATGGTGGTACAAAAAAGACTTGGCTTTGCTCCTCTCTCTTCCAATCCCCATTCCATACAGAAAGCCTAAAATAGACTGAGCGTGGGGGTGTCCAGCCGAGGCAGCCGCCTCGATCTCAGACGCCGCCTCCTCCATCGCCCTTTCATCGCCTCTACTGTACGCCTTAACTATCTTACTGACCGAAGAGTAGTATGCACCTTCATGTTCAAGGTGAACTTGCGACGCAGTAGCGGGCTCGAAAATCGGGCTCCATGAACCCGGATCAAGCACATAATCAGGCTTGGCTTCAGAGTCGATAAAATCATCAAATCCAGAATCTGACGGGTCATCGACAAGGTTTGTAGAATCCGCGGCTGCTTCTTTGAGGTCTTCCTGAGAGAGGACGAGCACCAACTGGCGGCCGAGTGTAGAAATTGGGAGAAGAGCGAGGAGTAATAGAACGAAGGTTATCTTTCGGGTTTTATGATTTCTCATCTCCTTAAAGAATTTTGATCCTTAATGGAGGCCGGTGATGTTCGTCGGCGGTCGTTTGTTAGGTTCCGGTGAAGGAGTCGAAGAAGACGGGAACGTAGAGCTCTTATCGTGTGTTTCAATTGCCACCTCGGTGGTCGTCACCTGAACCATTAAGAACGTGCCACGTCATTGGAATCTTAAAAAAAATAATTAAGAAAATAAAACAAAGTATTCAACCAGATTAAGAGAGAAAATTGTTCAAATTTTATTTTTCTGTCAAATAAATTTTAATTTGATGTTAGTGGTACAATTAATTATTGTCGTAATTTTTTGTTAATTTGAAACTTGAAAATAATTAATATGAATATAAATATTAATAAGAAAACACTATAATAATACTTTTCAAAATTCATAACAAATTTAATTACAAATGAATTGCGTGGATGTAACAATATTGTTTATATTCAATGTATTACTTAACTCATGATTTATATTTCTTGATTTGATAAACTTAACTTCTTAATTCACTAATTAACATGTTAGTTGTTGATTTACCTCAAATCAACTTTTTAATTTGTAATCCCAATTCAAATTGCAACTCCAACTTGAGTAAACAGTGAAGGCCTAGCTGGGAGTAATATTCGTGGGGTTCTCGGGTTTCTGCTGACCCGTCCGGTGCAAATACATCCCGGCGAGAAATCCGGCGACAACTCCCCGCGGTTTTGCTCTTAGCAGCTTTGTTCCTTGTCGTCGTTCTTATCGTCATGTCAATAGAGATCAAACTTTCGCGATCGAACCGTATTTATCGCCCTAATGTACTTGAAATCTGAGCTGATTGTACCTCGTATTCTACTGTTCCTCACTTACTAGTAATGAATAAATTTCAATTGCAGGAATCGGTGGAAGGCAAAATCGTAATGAAGCTCTCTTCTTCCATTTCCCATCAAGGCATTCGGCTAAAAGTCAACGCTTCAGTCAACTTACAGGTACTTATTTCTCATATATTTAGTTTGATCCTTCTAATGAAAATAGGTTAAATTTGAAATAGTCCAGTCCAATGGCTTAGCTTACTCCTATGTTTAAAGTCAATATTCAGGTTCGAGGAGGATCAGCTGGTGTTATTGAATCTTTTTATGGTGTTATCAAGCCCATAACAATACTGTAAGCATGCTTCAAATTCTATTTAAACTACTTGTTTAAGCCTGTATATTTGTGGAAGGTTTTCAGGCAGTTTTGTCTTAGGAAGAGAATGAAATTTGCGCTGGACCTATACAAAATATTCAAATAAGTTATTTCTGTCAAATTACATATCCCTGCGGTTTCATCCTTTATTGCCCTTTCTCTTTTTTCCCTCTTGAGTAGAAAAAAAGAAGTTTCAACAGTTCATGCATTTTTTTGTCTATGCCACCCAAAAGATCAAAACTTTTTCCTTTCCTTCAACTTATCCATATTGTTTCTTGTACAAGAATGCAATGATGGATAACTTTCTGGGAAACATGTTTTCTTCACTTTTAAATGATTTTGTTGTTCAAGTTTTCTTGTAAAACATTTTGTTTTTTGGTAATTTGTTGATACTAGCCTGATTTTTCTGGGGAAATGTAGGAATAAGACTGTTGAGGTCCTAAAATCTGGTAGGATCAACTCAGGTACTACAGAGGTATGTTTTTAGAATTAAGTCATGGTGAATTATCTTGTTTTATGCTTCTTCAATTCATGATTTTTTTTTTTTTGGTTGCTAAAAGACTTCCTATCTGGTAGTACATGCCAAGGTTTGAGTTCCCCACCAGAATAAGAGAGGAACTATGGCAAAGAGAAAAGAGAAGTCAGCATTGATACAAGAGTGTATGAAAATTATTGTGGTACTTGGTTGTGATCTGATCCAATCTATTGTGGCTTTTCTTTATTTCTCAAGTAGTGCACTTTTTAAGAATGGACCACTGATATTTGGGTGAGCTGGATGATAAAGGAAAGATCCCTCCATCCGTTCCTTTGGCCCAACATCCCACCCAAAAAAGAAAAAGAATCCCTTTACTTGTTCCTGTGGTGGGATATTTAGAATTCAGTTGTTGGGATTTCATGTTATGCCTTTTACTCAAAGAAATTGTTGTCATCCTTAGTTATGTTAAATTATAAGGAGAAGATCTTATAAACTGTCGCAGAAAAACAAAAATGCTCCAGGAATCAGGAGAAATCATATCAACTCCTTCTCCACCAGTTATGCAGGGCAATAGTATTTTATATCATTGTTAATTCTTTTATCAGCTTAATATCTTGGGAGATTTGGGTTCTGAGAGTGAAAAATTACTTCAAAGGAATCTGTGGAAGGGAAGAAGGAATCTTCAGAACATTACACTTGAAGAGGGGAATGCACCTCTTTCTTTTCCTATATTCAACATGGCTCTATTTTACTCATAAACTACTTCTATTGAGCCTCTCAAGAGTGTCTGTTTCTTATTTTGTTTATTCCTTTTCAGTTCTTGATTATTCTTCTTGTTGCCTAGATTCCATTTTCCTTCACGTTGAAAGATCCAGGAGAAAAACCTTTAGAAAAATTTTATGAAACATATCATGGTGGTGATATAAGCATTCAGGTACATTTGGACTAGAATTTGCTGTGTCCTATTTGTTAGCAATCTGTTTCAAGTGTCTTGGTGTTGATGTCTACTATATTTTTCAATGTAGTATCTGGCATCTGTGGACATTTCAAGAGGATACTTACACAAGTCTCTATCTGCCACAGTGGAGTTCATAATTGAAAGTGAAAAGGGTCTGAGCCTGATCTCTCTTTCTTCCTTCTCTTTTTTATGGGTCAGTTAATGTTCAGTACATGAAGAGCACTAAATCTGCCTTTCTAAAATGCCTAATTCAGAGAATCTTCAAGAGAAACCCATTTCTCCTGAAATGGTCATCTTTTATATGACCCAGGACACACAGAGGCATTCACTACTTCCAGAGCTAAAATCAGGTTCTTACTTGTTTTTTCTTTTTTTTACTTTTTCCTGGATAAATAATCAGGTTCACTTGTTATAGATTAGAAAATTCATTTGTGAATTGGAAAGCAGATTTTGTTTTTGTATGATACAAATAGGAGTGAAGGTTTGTAAAACCCTTATTATTGAGTACCAGCTTCTTTTTGGATTTTGATTTAAGAAGGGAAAAGAAGAGTACAGAGGGGGAATGGGAGAGAAATAAAATAGGAGGAGAGGAGAGGAGTAATAGGAATGAGTAGCCACGGAGATTGTGTTCCTCTAACAAGTAGGTAGAAATATCAGGAAAGAAAACCTCTTCTAATTAAGCTTGTCAAATTCCCAAACCAAGAAGCAATGTGGTGGATTATGGTAGAGATAGACACATGTCAAGATGTTTGATTTCCCATTTAAAATCATATTTAATGAGTTTTCATGGTGGATAAGAAAATGCCTGTTATGCTTTGAGTTGTATTTGGGAATTTGATTCCTAATGGATGGCCACACCGTCCAGGTTCATTCTTTATTTTCTGCCACTTGTATAAGTCAATACATAGGAGGAGGGGAATGATGCATCAAAAGTATTTGCAGTGAAAATCCTAGAAAACTGTGCTTTTTGAAATTTGAAAAATGTGGATTTTCAAGAATAAGAATTATAAGATATGACTTGAAACATTGTTCCAGTTGGAATTTCTATTCGTTCTTAATTTTAGTACATGGGGAATAATCAAAACTCAAGATACTTTAAAATCAACGCTGGAAGTGTGTTTTTTATTTTATGCATTGCATCCAGAATTATGTCTTGATGTATAGCAGTGTAAGTAGAACAAGAACGTAACAGTTGGATGGTTGCAACTTTATCCTGAATAGGGGGATTTAGGGTAAGCGGTAAAGTGTGCACGCTATGTTCTTTGTCAGATCCTATTGAAGGTGAGCTAACTGTTGAATCATCTGTTGTTCCTATCCAATCCATTGATATTCACTTGTTGCGGGTGGAGTCAATTTTGGTTGGAGAAAAGATAGCAACCGAATCCTCTCTGATACAGACAACTCAGGTTTGCAACTGCTCCTGTGTTTCCATGAAAAGTTTTTACCACATTCCTCTTACTGAAATTGTGCAGAACCTTATCTGTTTGTTAGATAGCTGATGGAGATGTATGTCGGGGCATGACTCTTCCCATCTACATTATGCTTCCCCGTCTTTTGACTTGTCCTTCAATATTTGCTGGGTATGTGCTTGATCCGATTAACATCTTTCTTTGTGCAAATTCCCTAGATTTTGTCTGCTAGCATCCTCGTAGCGTCTTAAGAGTATCATCTTGTTTGTACATTGTGCATAAATGTAAGGCGCAGAGAATAATAGATTCCAAATTATGCTTGCAATTGAGTCAATCCAGATCTATAATTGCTTTGCTAGACCATACAGAGGAAAGAGTGCATTTATATGCTTATGCACTGTAAATGAGAGATATTCTCACAGCTAATAATTCTGAGTTCAGGACTCTTATGGGTTCCCAAGCAGATCTACTGGAAACTTTTTGATAATTAGATATCAACCAAAAGAGAGCTAGTCCAATGTATTTCAGTCCGTATTAGTTTTCTCCTTTATTATTTTTCGTATATTGGTGAAACTTTCAATAAAATCATGACCCAGGGGTCGTAATTAATCTGTTTGGTTTGTTTTGACGTGCTTGCCTTATGTTTACATTTAAATCCTTTTTTTCTTCTTTCGCTATTATACTAGTAGCATAATGACTGATATGATCATCTGCGCAGTCCATTTTCCATAGAATTCAAAGTCACTCTCGTAATAACCTTTCAGTCAGAGCAATCAAAGGTGCACTCGAAATCCAATTTCAAAACTCTTAAATCATGGGTGAGCATCTCCATCTGTGCCGATAGTTGCTCCTATGTTCTGTGTCTAAAGTTGTTGTCATCCTCTTCTGTAGCATGCAGCGGAAAGTGTTCCCCTTGAACTAATTCGGACAAAGTGAGATGCTGAAGTCAGGTAATTATCTGAGATTGAATAAGAATTGGAATTCTTGATATAACTTGCATTACTCCTGTACATTTTAGTGCTTTGTTGCTTTCTGTTAATAATATGTAAGTATAGCCTATGTGACATATTTTTTTTGGGATACCGAAGTTACTGCATATGTCAACGGGCGAAGACCCACTTACACCTTGAGGATAGACTTCTTATATGTAATCTTTCACCTGAAAGATGACTATCATCGAGTTCATTTAGTCACTGTTATACTCATAAAACAATATTCTTGTTCTACATGTGGAAGTTTTCCAGAAGATCGTGCAAAGGAGAATTGCACGTTTAGATGGACAAGTAAGGAGTAGATACGGGATGTGAAGATGAGTTTTTTCAGTACGAGATCTGCCTGTTTTTTTGTTTCTTGTGCTTACTTTAGCGATTGGCTGTTCAGAGTCTTGCAGTGGAGTAAAGGTTGTATATTCAGGTGCAAATATGCCATACTGCTCTCAGGCAAGAGACGAAAAATCTGTCTTATATGTCAAAAAATTGAACCACAAGCCTTGGTTCTAAATATATGTTATATGTGTCTTTCATGTTAGTATAAAAGTTAACTCTGGATGCATTCTTCATCTGAGATATGATAATCATTAGATAATCTGTTCCTTTTCCTCTTCGAGCTAATTCGATTATACAAGGTATTGATCAATATAAACATACTGATGAGTAAACCCATACTACGCCATTTAGACAAAAATCAAATTTCAGTGTTCAATTGTTACTTGATTAAAAATTTAGAAACTTGAGAGGTGCTGGAAATATTTGAACGTTAGTTGATTGTTGAAGTTTAGTTAAAAGAGTATTTGGAAGTTGAAGTTGTGTTTGGACATATGTTTCACTTGAAAAATCTTGAAGTTTCTTCCAGGTTTTCATACTAGAAAAACTATTCTTCAAGTTGGGAGTAAAAATTGACTACCATGCATAACCAAATAATTATAATAAAGCTGAAAGAAGCAAACAATAAACTGCCCAGTCACTCACTCAAGAAAAGCCTAAAACATACTACTGATACTCACAACTCATACTTGAAAGTTTTCATCTTGAAAGAGTACCTTTATTAGTTCTCTAGCATATAGGACACAGAACTAACAAGCTAAAAAGGAAGTACCTATATTAGTTCATTTGCCCTTGAAGAAATCCTAAAACAATCTATTCAACTGAAAATTCATACACCATGTTGTGTATGTACTTGTCACCAGGCTGAATGACAACAGAAGGGAAATTTGGTGTGTTGATGGCATTTGGAAACCCTTGAGTCTCTAAACAGACTCCAGCATGTTTGTTATACACAGCTCCATCTTTACCAACAATTCCATTCACATAGTTTGCAGTGTAAAACTGCATGCCAGGAGCATTGGTCCATAAATCGAGTACTCTGGAGCTCTTAGGATCCTTGATTTTTGCAGCATGCTTCAAACCATCTTTCTCGTCTCCACAGTCGAGCACATAATTATGGTCATACCCTAAGCCAACCTGCTGGATGTCACGGCCAATCTGCTTTTCAGAGGTGAAATCAAACGGAGTGCCTTTAACAGGAAGTATTTCTCCGGTTGGGACTGTGTGCTGATCAACAGGAGTGATATGATTTGCCCATATTTGGGCTGTGTTGTCAAGAATATCTCCTGAATTATGGACACCAAGGTTCCAATAAGTGTGCTGGGCTAAACTAACAGGAGTAGCCTTATTTGCAGGCACAGCTTCCATGTCAAGTCTGAGTGTTGTCTTAGAGGTAATCGTGTAAGTTGCAGTAACAGAAAGATCTCCGGGGTAACCTGTATACAAGGCAAATCAGAAAGTAAGTGCCGTTACATTAATCGATGATGAACGGCTAGAGAGGAGAGAAAAATACCTTCCTCGCCGTCATGACTATGATACTTGAAGGTAATTGATGGGTGTTCACCCTCCTTATGTTCAACAACCTCCCACACAACCTTGTCAAAACCCTTGTGCCCACCTTTGAAGAGAAAAAATAGTAGCATTAAGAGTACAAACAAAAGAGAATAAAGTCATTGAATTACCAAAGACTTCCATCCACCGACAATAACTGGGAAATAACACAGCTTTTTGCAACAGGAAGTCTCCAGTACACAGAAAATTCCCTTTCTTATTAGTGCAATACTTACTGAAATTACCAGTGCAATATCACAGTAATTTACTATTCTGAAACATCATACTCGTGGTAAAGATTCTTGCCACAATCACCAGACATTTGTAAGGAAAAGAGAATAGAACACAGAACTAAGTCTTTCCTAACAGTAAAACGATAATCCTTGAGAATTATTTTACCTCGTGGAGGTATTTAACTTCCTGAAATTCGTAAAGCTCACAAGTCATAAATATTCATCAACAGCTATCTATCCACTGATGAAGTTTACAAATGTTCTTATTATGGAACACAATGTAGGCCAATTTCCAGGTCAATCACTAATATTGAACTATAAAATTCTGACAGAAAATATTTTTTCTCAAAGGTATCATTTACCATAAGCAGATCTTACAGCCAAAAATCAAGTGAAAACAAGTAAATTCTATACAATGGACTATTCAGAAATACAGTAACACCTCCATCCCAGCCCTTTCTTGTGATCTACCAAATAAAGATCAAATTTTGGATAACCATCAAATTATAGTAATTTGAACACAATCAACTTACCAATGGATAAAATTTGAACACAGAGTTGAAAACTAAGTCCAACTGTGACATAATTATGAGAAAAGTATACAAGATCTTACCATGGAGACTGTTTGGGGGCCTATTGATGGGTAAAGTGAAATCAACTCCATTCAGAGAAAACTTCCCATCTTTAATCCTATTTGCCACTCGACCCACAATGCAGCCAAAGTATGGGGCCAAACCTTTCTGATCAATTAAAAGAAAAAAAAATCAAAAGATCAGCAAATTCAGTTCAAAGATCAAGCCATCAAACAAATGGGACTAGAGGAAAAACTAAAAATTGACATAGAATTCTACTCGCCTGGTATGGCTCGAGGGTATCAAATCCAAGAACCACATCACCCAAATTCCCTTCAAAAAAATTCAATAAAACATTAGTATAACAATATTGAAATCAAGAAAGATCCAATTTTTATGATGTAACATATATCAAGAAGGATGAAAGATTGAAGGGGGGTTTTCCAAGAAAAGAAAAAGGTACCATCTTTATCTGGTACAGACAAGGAGAGAATAGTGCAACCCAAATTGGAGACTTTGACTTGCATGCTTCCATTGTTGAGTTCGAAGATTTTAGGTTCCGCCATTGCTGTAAAAATTAAGGATTTTGGTTTTTTGCTGACACTGAAAGAGGTTTGTCATGTATATAAGTGATGACAAGATAGAGAGACACAGAAGTGGCACGAGGACAAGGTGGTAATTTCAGTGAACATTACTACGTCAGTATTTATCCATTTATAAATCAAGTAGATTAATCTTTTATAATGTTTCATGGCTATATTGATATAATAATTCTAAGGGCATAAATATAGAAAAATCCAATTAAATTAAACTAATTTGATTTTTTGATTTCAATTATTTGATTTTTTTATTTGGTATCAATGTTCTTTCTTTAAAAGCTCAATTCTTTGATTTGAGGGTCTCGAAACTTTGAGATCAATTTTGAAATATTTTGATTTTGTGAATCTTTCTTCTCTAATGAGAATTATGATACTAGGGCTCTTATTTTTCTCCAAAATAAATACAATTATATCAATTATTCGATAAGATATATTGACATGTACAATTTCTCCAATTTTGTTACATTTGCAGAGTCAACTACGTTAAACTTTTGAAAAGAAATAATATTTGAGACAACAATTTCAAGTGAAGTTATCATATTTTTTGTTTAAGAAAAGATTTCACAAGGTTAGGGATTCGAATAATATAGTTATTCGCATTTACACCAAGGTGTAAACAAATGGCGATGTGTTATTTTCAGCAGTAAAATTATGCATCAATAAATCATGGTTCATATAACCCACCATGCCTAAGAAGTTAAAAAATTTGTTTGTCCAGCAAGAAATCAATTTGATGGTGAACATGAGAGATTATTATCTCTTCTTTATTAGTGGAAACAAGAAGATAATTAGTGTCATTTACATGGAATCAACCAAAGACACCTTGTCAGGGAGTTGTGCAAATTTGAATTTAGTCCGCCTCCAATGCAAGTATCAGAAATAAATAAATAAATAACAACAAAAAGCATCTAGTGTTACAAGTTGCACCTTTATTATTCTTACGGCTAGGGCTGATGCATTAACAAGATATTCAATTTGTGATAACGAGGGTAGATAAATCGGACAATAATCTTTACTTGACCCTATGGTAAGTACCGGGCATTTTCGTGGACTAGCCCGTCTGATCAGGAGTCTTACACCACCTTAGCTTTGGAAGGGCAAGAATGTTAGCAAGCTTTCCCTGCTGAGCCAAACAGACGCATCTTTTCAGCAATCACTGCTTTCATGGCTTCTTTTGCAGACGCCATGACATTGATGAGATCCTTCTTAGTTGGGCTACTCAATGTGTCCATATAAGCCTTGCGCACTTCAGTATTAACATTGAACTTTCTCACACCTAGCTTTATACATTCCTGTTCATTATGGTGACAGTAAACTCAACATTAATCTCGGATTGTCTATCATCTAATTCTAGCAGTGAAAAGGAAAACATTTTGACAAGTTGTCTACAAAAACAAAATCTTCAAAAGAATTGATAACTGAATTAAATTTTGAAATGAAGGGGCATAGACGGATGATGGATGTTCTAGGATTTATACCCGACGTTAACTAGTTTGTGATTGATGCGCGGTTGTTTTTCTTTTGCGCTGCTTCAAGGAATCTCAAATCATCAAAGGGCAATCACCGACCCACAATTGCCACTTTAAACTATACTTTTATCAAGACTTTAATGATAGAGATAGGACCTTCAACACCGAGAGATTTTCCACGATTACCATTTACCCCTTCTAAAACTCTAAGGCCTTACAACAATCTAAGGAAATTCCAGCTCCTTCCTTTTATTTGTACTCAGCCTGTTCAACTTCCCTATTGCCCTTTTATCTTTTTCACTAAAATAAATCAATACAAAGATGTTAGAATTAAGTATACCTCTATTATTTCCTTTGACAGTCCAGAGGCTCCATGAAGAACAACATGAACTCCTTTCTTTGAACACAAGCCATAGAGGTCCTGTACTCGTAAAAGGGGGAGAAATGAGTAAGCTAAAAGTTAAATTAGGAGCAAGATGCAACTTTACTTGGCAAATACATACCAATTTAAAACAACACAACAAAAATCTACGACAAAAGGAAAAAAGGTTGATTTTCTTCCGAGCATGTATCAATATAGCAGACCAAAAAATTCTATAAATCAATATCAATATACTACAAGTTTGAGAATTGCTACTCTTGTTTCATGTACAAAATGTGACATGAATAGGTCACAAAATGTTCAACATCATGCATCTTCGCAAGTGGTCATTTTCTCATAGAAAAAGCAGGAGTCTGATGTATGACGTGTAATTGACCAAATATTGACCTCCCTAATGGTCTGTATTGATTGCCATATTAAAAATTCCCACATCAGTTAACTCTGATCCTAAATTAAAAAGATGGAAAGGAAACAAAAAGAGGGTTAGAAATATGCATTAGACCTTCAGCAAATCAAGTCTAAGATTTGGACCACTTAGAGGATATTTTCCATGAACATTTCCAATGCACACTGCCAAAGCATCTATGGCTGTCGCATCAATGAATTCATGCGCCTGAAAAGTCATACAAAAGAAAGTTCAAAATTTGAAAAGAGTTGATTTTAACCTGGGGGAGGAGGGCTTGGGAGAGAAAGAGAGTGAGGGACAGGGACCTGATTAATATCAGTCAGCTTTGCTTCATAGTCTTCTACTGTCAAATCATCTTCAGTACCTGACAATCTTCCCAATTCAGCTTCTACCAACATCTTTTTCGAGTGCGCTAACGAAGAAATGTACTTCGTATAGGAAACATTATCCTTGAAAGGAAGGTGTGAGCCATCTACCATGAGTGAGTCAAATCCCTGCAGTATGGTTGAAGTTAAGAGTTAGCACACTGACATAAGAAACTTTGAGCTCTATTTGGTTGGGCAAAAAGTTTAATTAACATGGAGAACATAATAAATATGCTCACTACTAGAAAATGAAACTAACCATCTCAAGAACTTCCAACAACTCTTGCTTGGAATTTCCATGGTCAAAGTGAACTGTTATAGGAACCTGTCATTATGAATATGGTTAGTGCTTTCTCGGAGACCAAGCAAGATAAAGAATGTGCAGAGGAAAAATGATCACCACTCAGATTTTCCAAGTTATGTTCTCATTCATCAAAAGGAAGCTGCTTATACATTATACATACTTATAATAGAATTTCAGAAATATATGGCATAGCAGAAATTAATTACTCCTAAAATCCTACATCAGCCTATAATTTCCAACACTAAATTTTTAATCAAAGAGCATAGGTATTAAGAGAGGAAAACCTTTTCTGGATCACAGATTTGACATCTGACCCAATCCGTAATATATCAGACACTAGATGTTTTATCAATGTATTTATTCATTATTCCAGGATTGCTACAAGTTGACTCATTATCTAGAATATTACTTACAGATGCTTGTTCTGCAGCTGATATACAACATGCAACGAGTGGACCTCCTCCTTCCTTTAGTGCACTAGGATGGATCTGGAGAATAAAAAGAGGCAAACATTCTAACTGTAGCACATGAACCAGACATTATGTTCAAATAGGAATGTCTCCCCTTCTTTCCTCCAATCAACAGGTTAAGCATTCAAAAGAACATATATGAAGATGGGTAAAATAAAAAAAAGAACATATATGGAGATGGAAAACAAAATGGAAAATTGAAGAACTTCAATTCAAAAGGTAATAACATAGATAAAATTAATAAATTAAGATAGAGCCCTCAATGAAAGAACCACAAAAAGAATGCCTTAGTATGTCCTTTAAACTAACTTATATTCTCTTTTGGTACGAAGGATAGGGGATAATAATCTTGAGATAAAATGCAGGATTATTTTATCCTATATTTGGTTAGAGGAGTATTTAGCAAGTCCTAAGATTATTTATCCCACCATTTGTACTGTAATGACGGGATATGTTATCTCATATATATATAGTGGAATAACTATCCCATGGGATATCCCACCCAATCCACGTGATAACTTTGTTTCCCAAACCCCATACCAAACAACCCCTTAAATACTACTTATGGCATCAGTTCTTCTGAAGTAAAAATATAGGTTTTCTGAAGAAAAATATTAAAAGTGAAAATTAAAACAGATTAGTAATATGAAAATAACAAAAAAAAAAAAGATTCTTTCCTGATTTTTAAGCACTACCACAAACTTAAGAAAAAAAATGTTATCTTTCAACAGTGCATGCAAAAGTGGATTCAGAAGTTGTAAATAAGTCGACTTTTCCAAAGTAAACATATCAGGGCCAGTAGGGCTAGCAATGCCTGCTTAAACCTGTAAGATAGCAGGACTATTTTCCTCCTCTGCTGCAGCAACAACTGCCTCAACTCCTTCCAAGTTGTAGACGTTAAAAGCACCAACAGCATAGCTTCCCCTCTCAGCTTCCTATGGACAGAACTGAGAGTGTAAATCCAGATGTAAAAAGAAAGGGAAAAATCATTAAAGCAAAGCCATTCTACCAGTAGGAGTTCCTTAGTTGATAATCTGCCAGGTTGAGCCCAGCGTTTCACCACCTCTGCCAGAGCTTTACTGTCTCCAACATTACCTGATACTCACATTGATGGCTAAATATTAGGGACCAAAGTATAGGTATTCAATGGCAATATGGAGCGGCCATAAATTACCTGGAAAGACAATATATGGAACCTCTGGACATTGATGGCTAAATATTAGGGACCAAAGTATAGGTATTCAATGGCAATATGGAACCGGCCATAAATTACCTGGAAAGACAATATATGGAACCTCTGGATGTCTGCTTTCAGGACCCAGCTGCCACAATGGAATACCCGCAAGAGCTTGTCCCACTACTTTAGCACGTTTTGCTTCTAAAGCTTTTGTGGCAAGATCTGATGAGGTAATTCCTCCCTGTGAAAGAAGAACTCAAGCAATTGGGCAAACACTACAGCAATTTCTGTTTATTAAATTCTCCGGACATGTTAAGAGAATATGTCCAGATAATGACGCAACATAGAGCTGTTGTGAAACCTAAAAGATTAACGGCACATGCTGTCAGGGAAAAAAGTTTATAAAAGAAGTTTAGGTTCCACTTTAACAAGTGCAACTAGGGCAAGAGGGAAAACAAAATCCGGATCAGTAAAGCCAGGCATAAAACAGTGTCCTTAGTTTTCATGTGTTAAAAGAGGCAGTGTCCTCGGATATTCTCCCCTAAGGTTTCCTTAGTTCTCAAGTCTTCAAAAGAGTTGCATACTGGAGTAAATTTCAAGTTATATATCTGTTTGTCTCGAGATTCACAGTTTTTCTTCCATCCAAATTAATAGGTGAGCATGAATAATCCCCGCCCCCGATTTTGGATTACGCAAGCGTACATATGTTCTAAGACTCTTAAATAAGAAAAACAATATTAATTTACAATTGCAATCTAGACCCGGTTTTTTACTTTAGTCAGTCAACTCATTAGACTAACAAATCCTTCGAACTCTATCTCCTTAACTTGACACTTCTCAACAGAAAGCTATGGGAGGAAAGAAAGAACTAAGAACTATAAGAAAGTAATGAACATGATGAATGTCCCTTCCACTTACATGCACATAATACAGAAGAAAGTGATACAAACATATGGGGATAAAAGAAGTACCTTTGCAAGAATATAACGAGGCCTCGTGGTTATCCGCCTAACTATCTCCACCAGTGCTGAGCTTACCTTGAAATTGATCTCTAAACTCTCAGAAGGAGCTGGGTATTGTAAGATGATCAGCAGCCAAATTTATTTTTTTTAAGTACAGTATGTTAAAAGCACAAAAAAGTGAACGCAAGCAAAATCAGGATGGCAAGGAATTAGTATTCGTCATTAGATGATATGAAAACTCACTTTTGCCTGTGATCAGCTCTCTACTGGTCATTATGAGAGTATCTTTATGATTTCTAAGGTACACGTCTGCCATTTCAGAAGCTCTATTGATTTCTTCCTCCCTCGTTTCTGATGACTCCATGGCAACTTTAATAACTGAAATCTACTTTTCAGGAAAAGGAAATTAAAAGTTAGCTTCATATTTTCAGCAAAAGTATCACATACAGTATTCAGTTTTACCTCTATAGTCTTCAAAACATGACCATATTGCAGTTTTAGTTCTTCAACCTGCAGTGAATTTGAAATATAAGTGTGACCAAAATGCCAATAGAGTGAAGCTTAAAAATCTTGATATATTTGACCTGCTTTGTTGTTTTTGGGACGTATGAACCCACAACAATAAGTCCACCATTTCTTTCTCTATTTATTCCAATATCATTTGGCAAAATTGGAGATTTTTGGATGATTCCAACTCGAGCAGAAACAAAACTGGCAGCAGTACGGCACAAAAAGTGTTTTCCTTTTAGTTCTGCCTGAATATAGAGAAAAGAAAATGCAGATCAACTTACATTTCTCAGACATGAAAAAGAACTAAAATCAAATGTAACTGGAATGCTATAATACCTTTATCATTCCGGCGGCAAATACAGTCATGTCCCTTTCACTAGCTGCATTGACTATACATGTTGAACCCTATTTACATAAATGCGATCAGAAGCAACAAATAATTAGGGTCGAGTTTTAGTAAGGACGGGAAAATCAAGCCAGCAAAGCCCACAGTGAAGTGCAAGGTTCCTTTTCACAAGCCCTAAGTAGTTCAGGGACTGACATCAAAAGTTTCTGTGAAGCTCTTCAGAAGGAAATGTGGAAAGTTTGTACAAGATGATTGCTTATGCAGTAAATTGTCTAGCACTAGGATGGCAGTTAAGAATATAGATTGCTCACTACCATCTACAACTCTGGCATCCACTTGCAATTTCAAAACATTTACAGCCTCAAGGGTCTTATGCTTTCCCTAAACATCGGCAACCGTCAGTGAACTTCTCCATTAGACTCTCTGTGACATTGCACATGACAGTAATGTTATGGAAGAAAACTAAGAGAAGTTTAAGGGTTCAGTATGCGTAATTCAAAAAAATGAGCAAAGTTTTGGGCTGTAATGAGGGGTTTGAGAAGGTACGCATCTATGACTTTGTAATGTCATATTTCCACTTTTAAGTCAAAACCAAATTTTATGCGTATGAGCCAAAACTCACATACAAAGCTCCAGATTTAGAATACCATCACCCAGAAGACACACAAAAAGCAAACTTCTGACATGAAGTCCATTCTCTAAGGAACTTCGAGATCATGTTGAGATCCATACAAAAAAATAGTACATCGCCAAAAGAGGACGGTAGCAAACATAAGCTAGCCATGTTGATAAACAGAGTCAGATGATGGATTATTGGATACTAACGAAACAGTGGAGATAATAAAATGAAAAAAGCAATTATGTAAGAGTAAAGGTGGTGATGACACTTATGTACCTTCTGCAAATTACAGAGATGTTCACAAACAGCATCTGGGCCACCTTTTCTTAAAAGCTGGATGGAGATTGATGAAACACTGCTAGCAGGTCTGTGGCCCTTTGTTTTTTCTTCTACCCACTAAAATATCAAATGAAAAAAAAAAACAGAATAACAACTATATCAGTTAAATGTGAAGCAGAAAACATGTTTTCCTTAGAAATAGGCAAGACTTGACCTCACGGAGGTTGGAAGATTTGTATCCAAATGCAGCATCTTTAGCAAATTCTGTTTCACCTGCGGGAACAAGCCTATAAACAAGAAGACATAATTAACGATTTCCGTAAAGTCCAAACAACTAATATACATCAAATTAGAAAGGCACCTATCAGAATCTGCAACATAATGTGTATCTCCTATGGTATAACGGCCTCCTTGTAAGAAAAAGGGGCAAATAATCCATGCGTCCATCTCACCCAGTACAGAAACAGCTGCATCTGCTTCCTAGGTAGCATAAAAGGATATCTTATGAAGTGTGTCAAGAAAGGACGACAATTACAACTCAATCCCAAACAAGTTGGGGAAAGAAAGGCCCACACAAGACTTAATTTCTGTCAGCTGATCTCCATCCTTACCTCAGGGAAATGACCTCGTAAGGTTGAATCACCCCTCAGAACCACAGTGTAGTCTGCTTTTTCCACTGACTTGGCAGCAGAATCGATGTTCCTGCAGATATCTGCTATCAATGCACTGGCCTGTAGTGAGAAGCTTCAGTTAATGATGTCGCAATCAACGAGATAGGTAACTTAGCCAGCAGCTGTTACAGTGTAAATACAGAAATTCCTTGAAGGGGTTCGATGTAGAAGCTCTTTTCAACATAAGTCTTTTACCTTCTCAGAAGTCAATGCTCTGGAATTAGTCAAAATGAAAAAACATTTAGGCCTCTTTTTGAACTCTTCAATGAGTGACTCAATGCTCCTGCAAAAATTAGCAAGTTCACGACTGGTAAAAGAAACAAAATTTGAATTTTTTATCTCTATAAGGATCAAAGAACAAAGTTTCATCTGTGATGGAGATAAGAAATGTGTTTACCAAGAAAGAGCATTATAAAGCCAGATGGAGAGGAGTAAATGATGGGGATTCAAGCTAACAGGGAAAGGTAATTCTACTATTATCATCTTCTATGTGATTCAATGAATTAAACAAAATAGATCTCAACTCTCTTTGCTTGTACGAACAAGAGAATGAAGAAAATAGATAAAGAACTGACCAACCTGTATCTATTGCTAGTTTATTTAGTTGAACTTAACAAGTATCTAGTTCCACAAATAGCTGGACTTTACTTTCATTTGTTTGGTCTCTCATACCTGTAATACAAGTGATTGGCCTATAGACTACACATTACGTATGGGAATTTTGGTTAAATATTTCAAGTTTGCTCACTTCTGCAACTTGATTAACATGCATAATATGCAACACATATAAAGGGATGAAGAAAGTACAGTCTGAAACTCAATCTTCCTGCCATACCATTTTGAATTGGTAACACTAGCTAAAGTCTCTGTTTATGAATCCAGAAGACAATTTTTTGGAAAATGTAACTAAACTGTCTTTTGAAATTTATAGAAGCATCTTAATTCTTACCATTCTGTCAGGACCTCAATATCGTGAACAGTTTGAGTCCCAGTTGGATCATCATCCAGAACAATTAAAGTCCTCAAACTATTCTCTGTTAGTGTACGTATTTCATTGATCGGATCTGCTGGCCACTCAGGAGGAAGGGACTGTAATGCAGATTCTTTATTGAGAACAGGAAGTTTGCCTTCAACTTTGACTCCACTCAGCGTCTCATAGACCTGGAGACATTTGAGATAGAGTAGATGATAACAATTAGCTGAACCATTTTCCTAACAATTTATGCCTATCAAATAGCTTTTCATGCTGCAGTATATTAACAGAGAAAAACTACATTGTCTTTGGAATAGACTGAATGATACTTGAGCATATTTTCATAAATTCGAACATTAATTAACATAACATCTCTTATTATATACAGCTGGTCATACCTTCACTACGGCGGCATCATCCAATCTACCCCATCCAGCAGCAGAACCTAATCAAACAGCACGAAGACAGGTTACACTACATGAAAGAGAGTACTTCTGCAGTACAGCAGTTCAACTTACATGCTCAAACACCATTAAGTTAAACATAGGTTAATTAGAAAAAAGAATAATTTATGTTGGTTAAAAAAGGGTTACGAGGAGGACAGGCCTACAAATTTTATTTGGTTAAACCCATGGCCGAAACGGCAGAACTGACAAATTTAATCCATTTAACACTATTCAAATGTTTTATTGGAAACCATGATTATTAATATTGGCTAGCATAAGGGGACCACTTATTGGACCTTACGATCTTCTACATCTCATAAGAAAAGAGGAAAATATGCTTTGGGAGAATGTCTATTTCATCCAATTTTTTACCAAAGAAAAAAAGGAACGTCAACAAAAATATCTTTTCAACATGGCCCATCAAGTACTAATTTAGCATGATATTCAGGGACAATTTCCAAATACATTTGGACAATAAAATGGTGAAGTAAGCTGAAATCAAATGTCCATGGACCATAAAACAAACAATGAGAAACCTAACTTTGTTGAACTTAACGTTTTCTGCCTTTTAATTAGCAACAGCAGACTTGCACGGTCACTTGAATATAAAGTATTTAAGTTCCACCATTTGACAATAATATGCATCAAGAGTTTTCTTCTTTCCAGAGGAGTGACTTGACAAAGAAAACAAATGTTATAGTGACAACAGTAATAAGCAATCCTAGACAGTAGTCAGTACCAGTATCTTATCGTTGTAACTTTTAGGTAAACTTCAAAACTGTCAGCACTGCTGCAATCAATGAAAACGTATTTGGATACCATTGAGACAATTGTTGGGTTTTTCTGTGTGCGTACATGGGTGAGTAAGGGGGGGAGGGTGAGTGAAAATGGAAAACCCTCATTTTGCTGAAGTGCTGGACAACTGTAATGCAGTAAAAGATCTCTTAACAGCACCTGACAGATTACCAAAAAAAAAAAACAGCACCTGACAGAAATAATTGATGTGCAATGTTTGCAATATGAAGTGGTACTCTGCGAGATGAGCCTTCACGAGAAACAATGCCCTGTTAAAACCATAAGAACAGCCTTAACGAAATTAAATCAACGTTAACACAGCTGCAATATGAAATGTGTTTAATGTTTATCAGCCTCACCAGATCCTTCACGAAGATATCAAGTGCCGACAGCGGCGTATAATCATTATCTATCATGTGCAGCCCACGATTCTCAAACATCCTGCAAAAAGACAAATCCAGATAAATCCTACTGTTCACAAATTAACACAGATCTCATGCCACAGATTAAACACAATTTCCAGAAAGAAGTAAACAGCTCCATGATGAATTAGGATTAAGAGACAGAATCAAAACAGGCAAAGCAGGTGGAGAACCAGAAATTCTCAGGCATCAGTTAATATTTTTAGAGTTGTGTGTAACCAGAAGACTGGTAATTCATGTTTGAACTGGGATATTACAGGAGCTCAGAACCTCAGTTTCCTACAGGGTGAAATTAGAAGACACCATAAAAGTTGAGCAAGTATGCTGATATTAGAGCAAATAAGTCAAGGTTAATCATCGTTTCAGTTCCAATAACTGATGAATTAAACAACATGATTTCCTGCTTAATACCATGAGACAAACCAATACATCTGTAAACTCTTTCACAACTCATGCACAGAAGATACCAACCTCCCCCTCAGAAAAAGAAAGAAATACGAAGACATGTTTTTACCATGTCTTATGAAATTACAAGTTTGCTACAAAAATGGGTTACAATAAGATGAAAACATCGAAGCTTTTCATATCATATCTCTGAAAATGATTATTGTTGAAGGCATCAATCAATCAGTTATTGGAACAAATAATTAAACAAATAAATGCACCCAATCTCTAACAATAAACATTTTTAGATGAAATGATATACACATTTCAAAACAGTATAAAACAAGGAAGTCTTGATTTGAGTCTTGCAACTGTTAAAGATACAACTAAATAAATATAAGTATCAACTTTACCTTTCTCAAAAAAAAATATATATATAAGTATCCCTTTTTTCAGTACATACAATTCAACAACTATTTCTACAATGACCAAAGAACTAACCAATAATTCATGTACAACACTATGAGATGATTCCTTCAAGAATAAAAGTTTTTGAAGGTTTCCTGGTTAAAGTCAATCGTGAATGAGCTTCTCGATAAAATGATACTAACAACTCACAAGCATAAAGACCAATTTTACACAGAAATATCTAACTAATTAAAAAAACGACTTCTCTTCCTGTAAAATATAGAGCCAAATGGATCAATTTCCTTGTCATATTATTCCAAGAATAAGAGCTATTTGTAGGTGTACAAGTAATCTATCTAAGGAAATAAAATAATAAAATAAGAAAAGATTCCTAAATATCTCTAAGATATAAATACTAGATATGACTGTACATTTTATAACACTTCCAAACACAAATTCAAAATATACATAGCTTGGACACCCCAATCATAAATAAGTCCATAATTCCCATCTCTCTAATTATAGGACTGCATTCAGCATTAAAGCATTATAATATTCATGGGCCATATCGGAAAAATCAAGGTAAGGATAATATCTAATAAACTAATTTAATGTCATGCACTGCTGCAAACAAAATTAAAAACTGAGCACTGCACAACTTTTTTTACCTATACTTGAAAGAAAAGAAGGAAATTGTTTTCTTCAATTACGGTATGGGTTACCTACCAAGATGTTCCTCCACTATTTGCGATGACATCAAACAAGAGTCTTGTATTAAGACCCAATCGAGCACCAAATGCCATTGCCTCAGCAGCTGATGCAATATGAACTCCAGCAAGAAGTTGATTGACCATCTTAACAGCACTGGTAGATCCACATATATAGAAGTCAAAAACTGATGCACTATTTCCAGGACAAACTCATTGAAGAAAGAGCAAGGTCTTTATAAGGTGAAATGATTAGAGAAGTATTTGCATGCCCTAATGAGCTAACTACTATGAAAGCAAGTGATCCAGTGAGGTCAGGAAAGATGATACTCAGATTATAGGTACCTGCCAGCTCCACAACTTCCTCTTATAATATAAAGCTTCTCGCTTAATGCTGTTTAGGCAAGCACACAATGATCAGTACCTTAATAGAAACATTTGATAGGGAAAATCAAACAGTAAAAACTCAAGGATATTTTGAGACAAAATAAAAGATTCCACTTCTTACCAGCAAGAACTGAACCAGCGTGTTTGAGAGCTTCATCTGTACCTGATGCCATTATCTAGCATTGGTGTTATAACTTCAGTAAGTCACCAGACAAGGTTCATTCAAACAAAAGTCGCTTTTGAAATATGAAAAGCAATCACCAAAATCTAGTATTTGGAAGGAATTTTTTTCATATTCGCACCGTAAGGGTTCCATTAGCAGCCTTTTTGACCCCACCAGAAACAGGAGCATCCACTAATTTTAATTTCTTCGAGTCACCTATCAGATGATAAAGGAGAAGCATATGTGAGTCACAAGAATGATAATAGGTGGATGATATGAGGATTTTGCCCTCAATATTTGGGGGAAAAAAAGGAGCTATTACTATCATACAATTGGAGAAAACTCAAGCTTTCATAATCACTGAACAGTGAACACAGTTTCGCAGAAAGTGCAAGTGCTGAAGCATCAAAGATCATTAAACTTCATGTAGTTCTCTTGAAATTGGCACTGTCACGTGTTGGAAGAGGCAGTATATTCAACAATAGGGCCAATACTTCAGTCTAATCTAAATGAGAAAGCGGTATAATATCATCGGACAAGGATAGCATCCCCCAATATAAATTTAAAAAAGAAACAATGTGCTTGCCTGCACATGCACACAACACGTCACTTTTGCTTGATGGTGCAAGTAGCTCATATGCTTGGCGTGGTTTGGTCATGTCTTACATCGACCTCCAGATGGACCAGTTTACAGGTGTGAAACCATGGTTAGTAAGGTGTTTAAAGGGACGATACATACCTAAAATCACATGAAAGAAAGTTTTTCGGAAAGGCTTAAATCTCATGGAATCCATGTAGACTTGGCGAAAAAATAGGACACAATTTATAAAAAGATTTTAAAAGGCGACCATAATTAGTTAAGAATACGTGCTAGTCATGTTAGTACAATTACTTCAGATTTTGCTTTCTAGCAGTCTTTTAGTCTTGTCAGAGATTTCTGCCAGTAGAGAATATACAAAACTTCAACTTTCTTTTATTTTTATTTTGTAAACTTAATTGGAATTAATGTTTAATTGTTGTTGTATATATCTACTCCTTGAACTGGCATATTCAGGAATGGACTTACCTCAAAAAGAATGAACAAGATACTGCCAGGAAACGTATTACAAGAAGGAAAGCAAACGTCAATGGAATTTGAGAGGAAATACTTACTCTGCAAGCGCTTCTCGAGCTGGCTAACAAATGATGGAGAAACTGTTGATGAGAGGATAATAGATGCTCCAGATGGAAGGGCTATAAACACCAGGAGAGATGGTTAGTCCTGCCCAAACTTGCAGAAGTTAGCACATAGCATTTACCTGATACAGCGCCATGATCACCATAAAGAACACTTTCAGCTTGCAGTTCGTTTGTGACCATTACTACAAGTACGTCTACATCTGAAACAATTAAGGTGGAAAAACAAACATTTAAAAGGATCAGTAAACGGCAAGTAGCATATAACTCATAGCATCAAACTTTTGCCATAATGTTCAACACATCAAAACGTAAAGAAGCAATTTTTAATCACATATTAGGGAATTGGTCTTATAGCTAAACTTCTTTACATCGGACTCGTTGAGCAGAAAACAAAGTATTATCTGACAGATACTTATTCTAAGTTATGCCATCCAGATCCAAGAATGATGGACGTGGAAGCCTAAGACCCTTCTCATTTTCTTCTTGACTGTAGGTAGACAATTAAACTTGACTTTTATTAGATTGTAAGTCAACCTTGTTCTTGCATAGTCTCGTACGGGAAGTAACTCATACAATTAAGAAAATAAACTGAATAGCAGACCCCTAGAACTTAAAGCTCTTTGCCAAACAGACAAGATTTACGGACAACACAAGACCTGAAGATTGACATCAGTTTCTTTATGTATGATGCACACTTCTAAAAGCATCTTAATTTACCTTGAGCTACTTCTGCTGGAGTACTCCCAGTCAAGCCACCAGCATCTGCAAATCGAGATAGTGATGGAGGATATACCTACAATTTCATGAGAAAAAGGACTTCCATTACTTGCACTTAGGCTATAAGCTTTAAATAGATCACATTAGATATCTGAATGCAGCAATAAAGAACAATACACGACATTAAGCATGTGGATACACTAAGGTACATACATTGTAAGGAGAGATGTTTATTGACGTAGCAATATGCACAAAATGTTGTTAGTGATCAGGATTAATCAAGGAACCCAATGTTCTCATTAGGTCAACAAAAATCTGTCTTGCAAGTCATTTTCAGCTTCTATTTTCTTGTAGAAACTTCTTTGATGAATCAGAAACAAAATCCACAAGTACAGACATAATCTCAGATACTGTACAAAAATTGAAGAATTTGTTCCTACTGTTACATGCAGTTAATTCCTCAAAGTATCTCTTCTGATGTAACGGCAGACAAGCGACGGAACGAATATCAAAAGATTAGCTTTTGCCTTCCCAGTAGGTGGACGAAAAGATGACCAAGTTTTTCCCACCACTTCCTTACTTTGATAATTCAAACACACCCTAAAAGTGAATCACCTTCTCGATTTTTTCAAAGGGCAAAAGAAGTTGCTCGAAAGCCATTATCCTAAACTTTGACATAGTTTATTGTGCAGATGCTTTATTTTTACCCCAAATTTAAATCTACGGTGACTCTGATGCACTTCCTGAAATTCAGCCTTAGAAAAGTAGGCTTGAAAGAACAAGATACGTAGAGTGTGAATCAAGGTTCATAGGTGGATCAAAGTCGAAAGGCAAAGTTGTTGTTTAGACGTGTGCATTTCAAATTAAAATTTTAAATTTCCCACCACTCTTTCAAAACATTTCAAAGTTTCTAGTAAATGGAAAATGTATTATCCTCCTTAAGAGTCTTTGGGAAAACAGATATTATTGACTTAGGTAGGATATCGACTACTTAATCAACCAAAATTATATATTGAAATGGAATTAGTTCAGCACCAAATATACAGATGTGAGGCATTACATCATAACCAAGGACAGAGAAATTTGATTTCAGCAGATGAGTAGCCATGCCAAATCCCATAGCACCAAGGCCAATGAAACCAATTCGCTTCACAGTACCAGATTGGGAAGTAATATGACTGGCCAGTTCCTCAGGGTTGTAACTTTTAGAATTGACTGCATCAGCTAAATTAACCCCAAGCAAACTTTCCCAAACCTGTAGCACATCCCACTGTTATTAGCAGATAAAAGAAGCTCATGCACATTACCGTAGGAAAACCTTGTGTACTCAACCTGACCTTGAGCAATGTAGAATCATCATCTTTCTGTTGTTGGGGATGTGAAGATCCTGTAAATGAAATGCAAAGCAACTGAGATCACGTCTAAAATGTTACTATTGTCTTGCACAAAACAAAATATGAAGGAATGTGTACTATGCCTGCTATGAGTTGTTGATGAGCAACCGTTAGAAGTGGAACGGGGAATTTATGTGATTTTGCCATGTCTAGTACATTACCCTGAAGTGCACCAAAAAGATTCAGGGAATAAGAACTCTACAGCAGTTAAGAGACGAAAAAAATTATTGTAAGAATTTTCAAGCTGCAGCCAGATGCAACACAATGAAAGAGAAAAATCATGCAGAATTTTTTAAGTTCTTCCCTGTGCCCCAATAAATTAGATGTTTACTTTTGGGCTGATTTTGAAAAGCTTGACCCATTTCCTTCGAGGGAAAGTTTTCTTCGCTCTTAAACTTTTCAAACTGATATGAATTATAATCACTTAATGTTATTTCAAACTTGAAATGACATCCTTTTAACTAACCATTTTGTTTTTTTAACATTTCAATATCAGTGTAAGCATTTGTTATCAAACTAATGTAAATCTTTTCAAACATCTTATTCTTGAAATTCACACCAGCTCAAAATGAATCCATCTTGAAGGTAATATATAGTTAAGGGAAAACCCAGGACTAATAATAGAAAAGAAACACTGAAGGGTGCCTTTCTGAAAGAATGTGCATTTAAAACTTATGGTTTCTCATTCTGAGGAAGATATTATCTGCTCTAACCTGTTATAAGCCATAAATATAAAATGGACAGAGGATTAGAAAGAGTGTTTCATCTTACAACAGAATCTGAAGAGTAATATTAGCTCTTAAAAGAAAAGAACTACAGAAACTCAACACAAGAGTCTTACCAAATTTTGAATGAAAAGATTGAGAAAGAGATGTTTGGTCTGGTTGCCCCTCAAAAGCTGGGGAAGAGAATTTTTGAAAACCCTGCGAAATTTGAATATTAAGAAAAAATTGAGGATGACAGCATGTGGAAATAATTAATTATTACATAAATAAGTAATGCAAAGCAAACAGAGGATACGAGAAATGAAAGGCAAAGTATCAGAGCTAATTCAACTTCCAGCAAGTCCGCAATGCAGATTTGTTTCATTTCAGTTTATTTTCTTCTGAAACACATAAAACGCATTGATGACATGCATTTTAGGAAAGAAAGCATAAATCGCACTCATGGAGTCTGTTTTACGTAGAATAATGTAAATTGCACTTGTGGAGTGCGTTTTATGAACAAAGCGCAGCAGATCCACGACGCGGACCTGTCGCGCACTCTTCTGGATAAGCAATTTTGCCAAGAAAATTTATCTTTCGAATCCCTTGACCAAAAATTCCATCGAAATCATTTTTGGACATATTTTGAACTCCTTTTTGATATTCCAGCTTGGTTTTGGCCAAAAGGGTTCAGGATGATACATTATGCGCATGATCTTTAGCTAGGGTACTTAGGGGGTATTACAGCTTTCAGCATAAGATAACACATTCAACTGGTCGAATCGACGATACCTAATCAAATACCCAACTACATACTTGAGATCAGAATTGTACACGAGTATTCAGCAATGATTTTGAAGTTGAACATAAACATCGAACTCTTAAGACTTCTTAACTAACTGTCCCTTTAAATCAGCACAAACGCTTTCAAGCAACTTTTTTCTTTCACCATTAATTCTTGCACTCATGAAGAAGGTAAGATAGGTCATTTTATTGCTGACATATTCCAGTAGTAATAGTACTTGGAAACTAAGTGAGTGCCAGATAAACTTTAGCAACTGAATAGGAGATTGAGAAATAACAGTCATGCATTAATATCACTCTTTTTGGAACAATAAACTATCTAATTTAAGATATTACACTAAACACCTTCATAAAAGCCTTGAGGTGCTTCTCTATCAAATGAGACTAAAATGAATTGAAAATGTAAATGCAGTCACCAAGAATTTCCAGCAGCATTGGATATTATGTCATAAAGTATCCATGGATGAATTCCAGCTTGAGCACCAAGACCTATGGCCTCCACCGAAGCAACAGAATGAATTCCTTCAAGTAGCTCAATCACCATTTTAGCTTTGCTGCGAGCATATTTTTAACAGATAAATAGATTGCCACAAAATTATTATATATACTGACACAGATGTGCAGATTAAATCATGATATTTAAACTACACATACTGCTATAATTACTGAGCATATCATAATTGCTCGACTTATCTCACAATGACATGAAAAACAGCAAAAGTTTGTAGACATGACAGATTTACATAATGTACCTTCCAGCACCAAGTTCACCCTCAAAGGTGTATAGCTTTACGCACATGGCTGTCCACAGGAAAAAGATGACTCAGAAATGCAAAGAAACATGAAAGTAACCAAATCTTTCTGGTTCCTATAATTTTTAAATTTTTTAAGAATAATGATTTCAATAGTGAATTTCTGCAAAAAATAAAAATAAAAAAATCCAGAATAGCAAGACAAATTACTGCACCAGAAAGAATGGGCTGTGCTCTAGCAATGGACTCCGAACTTCCAGAGGAAATAATCTATCATCATTGAAAAGAAATAACAAATATACCTGGCATCAGCAAAGGATAAAAAGTAGAAGATAAATTTCCAGTGAACTCCTCAGGAATGGGTCTCATGGGGAATTTTATGTCTTACCATAGTTTTATCATTCAGAACCTCTGATACTGCTTTTGAGACATATATATCAACAATGAAGTTTGTGCCATAACAATCTGCATAAGTCAAAAGAAGAACGGTTTGAAGATTAGCTATTATTTTTTAACTAGCAGTTACACAAGTGTAAATCCCTATATTTCCATCTTCTTCTTTTTTATCCTCAAAATGTCAATCCTAGGCACGTGCCCAGTCATCTTCATAATTCACCCACCACAAAGAGTAAATGATAAGAAATCACTAATGATAATGCCCTACAAGTCTTAGTTTATGCTCTAGTGGACTATGATATCTTAAATTCTTATCACAAATGCTAGTTCATCTTATAGAGTTACATTCAACAAAAAAAAATACTAAAGGCCTCTTTTGTTGTATCTCATATGTCTAACAAATCATCGAATTTTCTAAGATTCAGCAGTAAAATGCCAGTTAAACTCAACTGGACAGAATATTAAAAGGAAACCCGAAAGCACTATAGTGCAAGAAATTTAAAAACAACAAGACATATATTCTGCACAGTCATTAATCAATTAGACTTCGTCGCTTTGACCATCACATGAAATCTCAGTTATACAAGGGCAATGATAAGAGACAAATTTGCTTTCACAAATATGCAACATTTATTACTTCTAAATATGGCAATAAAATATGAAAATTATCCAGATCAAGATGTTGCCTCTTAGAGTCAACTCCAGCTTCTGAATCTGTGAAGGTAATATATTTGAATGGAAAATGATGACTGTGTCTTTGCTTAATCCTGTAAAGCAAGAAGAAACATAATTAGAAAGGAAAGAAAAGGCAAAGGCATTGCACCTTCATCAAACCGATCAGACAGAAAACTAGGATATATTATCTGCACATAGACATTTACCGTTTAAAATGCCCTTGTCCCCCAGGATTAAATCATTTATTTGATCAGCATGAGATAGCAATATGACCAGTGCAGCTACACCTGAAAATGGTGAAGTGGATCAGATAGTATTTTGGTACGTAGCAAGACACCTGGAGAAAATGTAAAGAACTTTCACCATACAAATGTCAAGCTAGGTAAGCTATAGAGATTGTTGCTTCTCTCCATCATATTTATTGGAGACAGCTGCATGATTAAATGAAGACCTCAAGCCATTCATTTCTAAAGGCAAATATCAGACAGAAGGAGAGGTCTATATTCAGTATACATCAGCTAGCGAGACTGTAGGAGACATCACCTTCTTTTAGGTCTTCTGATAATCACGAAAGCCAACATTCTAGATTATATTGGTAGAAAATCTTCTGGGGGGCTACTAATAGATTACATCTAATGTTCCAGATCACCACAATATACTATTTCCATTATATTCCCAAGTCCCAACATATTTTTTGCTCCTTCAAAAGCATAGTGTTCTAGCACATTAGCAATAGGGCATCAAAAAATATCTTTCGATCAGAAAAAAGGAAATAAAGACCAAACAAGGGAGCTGTAATGTTGAGATCATTCCCCGCACAAGGGAGCTGAAAATGGGATTTTCCATCCAATCTTCAGTATCTTAAAATGAACTTGAATCATGATGCCAAATATATTTAAATTTATGGATAATTGAGAAAAACAGAAATTGCAATATGTAACAGTCAGGAAAAAGACGAGAGTCGAGCACATGAGGATTATGGCAGTTTAAACAGTTGGAAAAAACTATGAAGGAAGGATACAACAAGAGGAGGAGGATTCTTCAAGCATAAGAACAAGGTTGTGGCGCGAAGTACTCTTGTGCAGTGACGGATGTATGTTATGTACTATGGGTGCTTACGCACCAATTGCCTTTTGTGACAAACATTATTATAAAATTTGATAATTTATTAAAATATATTGTAGCAATTTCCAAACTAAAAATAATTGAGCACCCATGATACAAATTTCTGGATTCGCCACTGCTCATGTGCACCTATGTCATTCGGCTCGCGCACAAAAGGTGTTGATTTACACTAGGTTTTGAGTTGTTCATCAATTCTTTGTACATAGTTTAAACTATGACATATATAGCCAAACATTACAAGGAAAATCTGAAAGAAAAGGCCGTGGGAAAAGAAACATAGTGAAAATGTTAATGCAGATCTGACCTGTCCTTGCCTCTGTAGGGTTGGCACATACTTTACCCCCTAGCTTTAAGAACTTATCAACCAAGTGACCGCCTGCCTGTTGATACCACATATCAAAACCACCAACCATAAAGGGGATTACCAAACTTAAGCAGATTACATTGAGAAAAAGAAGCAGACAAGTGTAGACAAAACATAGGTGTCCACTTTCTTTCAGGTTGAACATAGAAACTTTATGTCATATGATGAAACAAGAATATCATCCTAGCCCCAATGTTAAAAAGAAGATAATTTAACATTTGTTTTTCAAGTAGAACGAAGATTTAACATCTTTGGTATCCTATAATTCTGTAAACAAAATTATCTACAATTCTGAAACAGACCCAAGTAAATGTTCAGATAAGCTAACAGTAACTGGAAAAAATTTCAAAGCAACTCTTCACTATCAGGCATTGAAAACTTAAAAGTGTTTCTCTTGAAATCTACTTTCTTAATAGCACATAGTCATAAATAGTAGAGAGAAGTATTTAAAACACCTCTAAACTTGGCGCAAACACTCTTTAACTTGGCCAAAATTACTCATGTTGCAAAACCAAAGATGTATTTAAGTTCATTTAGTCAAATAGATGGGTATTTTGTCTATCAATAGTTTTGCGCCAAGTTTAAGGGTGTTTTCAAAACTTTCTCTCGAAATAGTAACCACATACAAATCAATGTTTTTTCCCAACTGCGTTAACATCTAGTAAACCACCCATGAGAATCAGAATTCAGTATTAGAAACATTCAAGGCACTACCTAATGTACACGTCATCCCCCACCTACCGACCCACCCACGCCCCAAGAAAAATTTGAAAAAACAGAACAAGGTAAAGTCATCTAATCTAAAGCATTAAACTATAAATCTTGAATTTTCTTAAATTCTTGATTTAAGATCTTCATAGTAAATCTTGATAATTATCTTGCTGAGAATACATTGATCGCCTAATTATCTATTAGATTCAGAAGAAAAACAACTGATAAGTTCTGTAATGATAGAAATTATGATCAGAAGATGTCGAATAGTAAGAAACCTCGAATGCCTGAATAGAGTAACCAGAATGAAGAAGCGAAGTAGCCAATTCCAAGCTGATATCATCCAAACCGACGAACCCAACTACGCTCTCAGTAGCCATTACTGAAGCAGAGAGAAACAGAGTACTTCTGTTATTGGGAAGAAAAATGAAAAGAAGAGAGTACTGAAGAATGCGCTTCCTTATTTCATGTCTGTCTCCATTATAGAAAATTCCGTCCGTTTGGACGGATCAAATATTTATTTATAAATTTATTTTTTAAGTAATATATAATAGTTAAATGATATTAAATTATTTTATTAAGTGTATTTAAATATTTAATAAATATACCAATATCGATAAATTTTAAGCGATAATAATTAAATAAATTTTAAATTTTTATTTTAAAGTAAATTATAATATATATTTATGTAATAGTAAATTATTTCTTTTATTTTTTTACAAATCTAATTTGAAAAAGATCTATTGAGATATTCTTAATTAGAATATTTTTCATTTACTTTTTATTTTTTATTAAAAATAGTTATAAAATATGCATAAATATAATAAAAGAATTTTATTTAGCAGTGTAATTTTTTTTTAAAAAAAGAGAAATTTAAAATTTTAAAGAATTAAAAATCAATAACACATTTGAACTATTCTAATTTGTTGAGTTTCATATTTAAATTGTCATTCAATGATATGTGTACTCTTTTTTGTTTAAAATTCTTTCATGTTTAATATATTTTATATATTTTTATTTTGAGACTTTAAATTTAATATTAAATTAAAATCAGATAAATGAATTAAAATAATGTGGTTAACAACTTAACATATACATTTTCTTAATTATAGTAAGAGCTTGATAATTTAGCTAGTATATATGGAAGTAACTTTGTTAATTAAAAGTTTAGACAGCTAGAAAATTAATAATAAATCCATGCTTAGTTATATAATTATCTTAAACCTATAAAGAATTAAACTCTATAAAGCACTTACGTTAGTAGCTAGTATTTTGTATGATTAAAAAAGTAGTAATAAAAAATCCTCCAATTAAAACCTAAAATTACTTTTATATTTTTAAGATCGCAAGATCATTCATTATTCTTGTGTTACTTCTGAATTGGAAAAAAATCACTAAAGATTTTGAATTAAGAAATGTATTAAATTCACTAGATAACATGAGACCGTGCAAGCACATGCTCAATAAAAAGTATTTTATATTTTATTTTCTATTTATATCGAAAAAAATCATATATTTCATATTTTTTTAAAATAATTTAAATTATTAATTATTGTAATTTATAGTAATTTTAATCTAATCTTCAAATAATACATGTTACTCCTCCTATTTTTAAAATTGAGAAAATTTATCACTTTTTTCATCGTGTGATTCTTTTGTTAAGTAACTACATGAAAAAAAAACAAATTTAAAATTTAAAATAATAATAATCAAACTTAAAATTTAAAATAAATAAAATATTTATTTTTAACATAAGCTCCAAATAAAATAAAGCCAGTAATAAAAATTTTGCAAATAAATTTATGATAAATAAAAGCAAATAAATTACTTAGCAACTTACAAAATCCCCCACGTCCCCTTCTCAAGTCCAAAAAAGTACTCCTACGAAGCTTCACGTTATAAGTAATGAGGACAAATTTAATTGGCCCAAAAAAATAAGTAAATTACCTCTTTGTTTTAATTTAGAGAAAATTATTATCCTAGTCAAAAAATTTAACTTATTTATTGAAAATAATTACAGTTTAAAAATGTTATTAAAAATAATTATATTATATTTAAATAGTAAATTAACTGTATCATAGTCTATTTTCTTGCCCTCTCCCCTCTCCTCTCTCGTGCCCTCTTCCTCTCTCTTTCGTCTTCTCTCCTCTCTCGCTCCCTTTCTGGTTAACAAAAAGAAATAGATTCAAACTTATTATGTATCAATTGTATTCAATAAATATATGTGAGAATTTTGTATTTTATTTCAATTGTATTTGAAAAAGTGTATAATGATTTTTTTTTTGGAATCAATTGTATTTGTATTAATAGGAATGCAATATGCATTCATTTTCTTTGTCAAGTGTATTTGTATCTGATTAAATAGAGGATAAATATAGGATACAATTGATACAAAAAATAAGAAATAAAAAATGCAATTTAATTTTGTATCCAATCAAAATCAGAATACAATTGATGTAAAATATTAAACATCAATTAATATAAATATTATAATAAAATATCTACATTAATCATCATTTATTAAAGAGTGTTTAAAATTAATGAGCAAATAAAAGTGAACCATATCTTATTCCAAAGTTCATTTATTTAAGGATAATTTGGAAACATTGTGAAGTCAAAATTCATTTATTTAAGGATAAGTTTTGAAGCCTCATATAAAGTCACTCCCTATGTATTTAGTTTTTTTCGATTCATGTGATATAAATAAAATTTAAAGAGTTGATTAAATTTTTTATATATTTTTAAAAACACTTTTATTTATACTATTATAGAAAAGGCAATTAATAAAGAGACCAAACTGTCATCCACACAAAACTCACATGTTGATCTCAAAGAGTAACTCACTCTTCTGCAACAGTATAAAAAGTCAAATTTATTTTTTCTTAAAATTAAAATACACTTATTTTTTTTAAATTGGGGTGTATGACCATTTTTTTTAAATGAGTATTTTTGAAGAATAGTGGAAGCAATTTTTCTAAAAATAATTTTTTTTATCAAAAATGAAAAGTATTTTTGATTAAATACATAAGCACTCATTAAAACCTTTCATTAAATATAATTATCTCAAAAATACTTTTCAAATTGATTAGTCAAATATAAATTATTATTCATAAATTTAAAAAATAAAAAAACACTTATTAAAATAGAATCCCCACAAAAATGTATCAAGAAATGACAAAGTAAAATTAAATTAATTTTTTACTTGTTGTCAAGGTAGCATCAGATTACATTTTTTTCTTTATGATTGGAAGAATCTTAATTAAGTCTAATTTCCAGAAAAATCCAAACGTAAAGTCAAACAAACTTCAATATTGTTTGAACCAGTGTCATATCCTCTTTTAAATAGAGCAAACCAATTTTATTTACATTCATAAAACACCATGTCTCTTAAAATGGCTTATTACCCTTACTCAAAGATTCTACTTCCGTTGCTTATTTTATCACTCATCAACACTATGCATATAACAAATGCTTTCACTATATTTCCAAAATTTACCCTTCGTTTTATAAGTGAGCTTCCTGAAAATACACCTTTAGTCCAAGTTCATTGTAATTCTAAAGATGATGATCTAGGTGTTCGTACACTAAAACCGGGTGAAGAATTCAATTTCTCATTCCGTATAAATGCGATTGGAACTACTCTTTTTCATTGTAGCTTTTTATGGGGTTCAAAGCATAATGAGTTTGATGTCTTTAAACGACATGGCGATTGTGGAAGTCTTAAATATTCTGAAAATGGCTATTGCACATGGATAATGAAGGATACTGGTATTTTCATGGCTATTGGCCGTAATCCTTCACTTGGGGACTACAAATATTACTATCCTTGGTATACATTTTTTCAGTCTTAATTTATGTATAATTTGATTGACATAGTTTTAAAAATACAAAAAAAAATTATAATATTTTAAAATTATCCTTAAAATAAATGAATTTTTGAATATGAGGAGTACTTTCTCTATTTACTTTTACTTGTTCATTTTAATTTAAACTTTATGCATCTTATAAAAAATATCCCTAAAAAACAGTGATTGATATGAGTATTTAACACAACACCCATATTAATTGACATTTAATATTACAGGAAAATAGTTTGAAAAAAAAGTGATTAATACAAAGGATAAACATGAGAAAAAATTATCTTTTTTTTAATTTAAAATGACAAGTAAAAGTAAAATTTTATTTTTAAAATAGTAGACAAGAAAAAATTTATAGAGAGAAATTAAAATATGGTTTTTACTTTGTAAATGTTATTATTATGACCAAACATATACACTGTTTGGACACTACATATCTAAATGGACAATTTGCCCATTTGTGGGCGAATTGTGACAAAACAAAGTTAAATACCGTTAATCATGGTGCAATAAGCGAACTACAATTCTTTCTATTAACTTTTTGTGTGAAGCTATATAATGTCTCAATTTGATGTGTATTGTAAAATCTATTTAATGCATAATTTAAATTACATGAAACATGTAATTTAATTTGTTTGGGTTAAGATATATAGAGGATCGAGCATGGGTAATAATTGAATGACGGGATGTTTTTACGAAAAATCAGTAATTTAAGCTAATTTGAAGTTTTTCATCCTATTAAGGTGATACAAATGACAAGTTTGTAGACAACGAGGTATGGATAGCCGTATAATATAACCCAATAAAGTTAGCTAGTAGGCGAATGTAAAAAATAATTACTTTTAAAATTGCTTTAAAACATATTCGATGAGGCAATTTTAATTTTAAAAGTAAAACCTTTTACCCTTAGAAATATATTGACACAAGAAAAAAGTGGACTATTGAGATCCTAAAAGAGCCCTTTGTAATTGGTGTGTTTGGTATAAAACATCCTATTAAGTTTTTTTTTTTAAATATTCGATAAATAAGTAAAAAAAATTGTCTCAAAAATATTTATTCATGATTCAGGCAAACACCATGAGAGATGGTGGGATTAAAGATTGCGGGAGAAAAATTAAAGTAATACTTATGAAACATATATATATTTTTATTTGAGTGACTATTTTCTTTATTTTTTTATTACTCTTTATGTCCACAGTACTCAATTGTGCCTATGTATTCAAATAATTGTTATGGTTGTTGAAACATCATTGCAATAGGAATTTAAAAGGGAGAAGCTAGATGCTCAATAAAAATTAAATCAAATTCACCCAAGCGTAGGACTTTATTTGTGGAGAAGTGTTTTTTATTAAGAGCTCGAATTTGAAATATTTAATTATCAAAGGAATAGCTCCATTCACTATATCACAATCTTTGATGATATTTTTGATAAATATCATTCTTGTTCATTTTTATAATGACCCTAGATATAAAGCATTGTTTTGTTTCCCTTCCAAATATGAAAAGTACTTTTTGAGTAATTAAATACTAAAACACTTGTTAATTTTTTTTATCAAATATTAATTTTTTTTGAGAAAATATTTTTAGTCAAATACAAACCGTTCTCATAATTTTTTCCAAAAAAATAATCAGAAAGCACTTATTAAGAAAAAAAATCTCCTTTTTAATGACAAAGTCAAATTCAAGTGATTTTTTTTTGTCAAGGTAAAATCAGATTACATTTTTTTTAATAACTAAAAGGATCCAGTTAACTCAATCTCCATGAGCCTCCAAACTCAAAGTCAAACAAACTTCAATAATTTGATTTATCATTTTATCAGGACTGACTCAACAATATTGAAGCCTAAAGTCAATAACTAATGATTACGTTATAAGACGATGTTAATAATTATTAATGACACTCCGAAGCCAATAATTAATGAATACGTAATCAAAGTACATATTATAAGATGATACTCTGAGTAATTATTATTAAATAAATTATTTTAATATATTAAATAAATTATTATTATTTTCATATTTACTGAAAATATAATATTAGATATTAATTAATATAAATAATAAAATATTTATATCAATTATTATTTTTAAAAAAATATTCAAAATTCAAAATAAATAAATAAAAGTGAATCAAGCTTCTGAGAGGTCCCTTAAAATATACAGAAGTAGCCTTAAAAATATTATACATTCTTATATAAAGAAAAATAAATTTACTATTATAACATATTTGGTCAAGGTTTTGAGAAGTCAACGGATTTAAAAAAAAAATAAAAAAAATATTTATTTTTAAAAAAGGGGTATTTGACTAACTTTGTGAAGAAAATATGTGTTTTTGAAAAATAGCAGAAACTATTCTGAAGCTAAAATGTTACTATAATTTTCCAAAAATAAAAAATATTTTTGAGTAAATACATAAGCATTTGCAAAAGCTTTTGTCAAATATTAATTGTCTCAAAAATAATTTTCAAATTGATTAGTCAAACATAATTTATTTTTCATAAAAAAATAAAAAAACTTATTAAAATAGAGTCTTTGTAGAAATTTGTCAAGAAAAAATTTCTGTCTTTAATGATGATGTTAAATTCAAGTAATTTTACTAATCAAGGTAGCATTAAATTAATTTTTTATTTTTTTTAAATAATTGAAAGGATAAAATTATAAATAGAGCAATCTATTTTCATTTGCATTCAAGACCAAACTGTCATCCACAAAATTGAAATTTGACTAAAAACTCACATGTTGATTTCAAAGAGTAATTCACTCTTCTACTCTCTCCGTTCACAATTAAATGTAAAAAAAATTCTAATTTGGTTTTCATTTTTACTTGTCAATTTTTAGAATTTAAGATAAGACAAATTATTTTTGCCTATTCTATTCCAAATTTATTTACCAAATTAGACCCCTAAAGCTTTTTACCCCTAATTTATTTACCTAATTAATAGGGATAAAGTGGTAATCTTGCTACATTAATCATTGTTTTCTTAATAGGTGTGTCATGCCAAAACTTGACATCTAATTATGAACGGAGGGAGTATAAAAGTATAAAAAGTCAAAATTATTTTTAAAAAAAAATAAAATACACTTTTTTTTTTAATGGGGTGTTTGACCATTTTTTTTCTTTATGATTGGAAGAATCCAAATTAAGTCTAATTTTCAGAAAAAATCAAGGTCAAAGTCAAACAAACTTCAATATTGTTCAAATCAATTTCATATCCTCTTTTAAAAAGAGCAAACTAATTTTATTTACCTCATAAAATATCATGTCTCTTAAAATGGCTTATTCAAAAATTCTACTTCCATTACTTGTTTTATCACTCATCAATATTATGCATATAACAAATGCTTTCACTTTCTTTCCAAAATTTACCCTTCGTTTTATAAGTGGGCTTCCTGAAAATACACCTTTAGTCCAAGTTCATTGTAGATCTAAAGATGATGATCTTGGTATTCGTACACTTAAACCGGGTGAAGAATTCAATTTCTCATTTCGTATAAATGCGATTGGAACTACTCTTTTTTATTGTAGCTTTTTATGGGGTTCAAAGCATAATGAGTTTGATGTCTTTAAACGACATGGCGATTGCGGAAGTCTTAAATATTCTGAAAATGGCTATTGCACATGGATAATGAAGGATAATGGTATTTTCATGGCTGTTGGTCGCAATCCTTCACTTGGGGACTACAAATATTACTATCCTTGGTATTAATTTCTATGTAATTAATTATTACATGGAATTATCTCTTTATGTATAAGAAATAATTTCTAGTATACTTGTGCACATATGGACAAGTAAATTTATAATTTTACAATGTCTATTGCACATAAACAACTATATTTTAAGGAGTCTTTTACTTTATGAGATCGCTCATATATTTATTATTATTTTTTCTGTCTTAATTTATGTACAATTTGATTGATATAGTTTTAAAAATATAAAAAAATTTTAAAATATTTTAAAATTATTCTTAAAATAAATAAATTTTTAAATATGGGGAGTACTTTTTCTATTTACTTTATTTTGAACTTTGCACGTCCTATAAAAAATATTCTTAAAAAATAGTGATTGATATGAGTATTTAACACAACACCCATGTTAATTGACATTTAGTATTACATTTTGAAAAATAGTTTGAAAAAAATGATTAATAAAAAGGATAAAACATGAGAAAAAATTATCTTTTTTTATTTATTAAAAATGACAAGTAAAAGTAAAAATTTATTTTTAAAATAGTAGACAAATAAAAATTGAATGATGGGGTGTTAATTTTTATGAAAAAACAGTAATTTAAGCTAATTTGGAGTTTGCCGTCCTATTAAAGGGGTATGACAAGTTTATAGATAACGGGATATGAATAGCCGCATAATATAACTCAATAAAATTAGCTAGTAATCAAATATTAAAAATATTCAATGAGACAATTTTAATTTTAAAATATTTTTTCTTTTCCTAGGAACAATGAACCTTTTCACCTTTAGCATTTTACTAGTGTGCAAAGAAAAAAGTAAAATCTTTTACCCTTAAAAATAGATTGATACAAGAAAAAAGTGGACTATTAAGATCCTAAAAGAGCCCTTTGCAATTGGTGTGTTTGGTATAGAAACAAATTTTTTTAATGAAAAATAAGTTTTTTTCAAAAGAAAAAAAATTGATAAATAATTAAAAAAAAATTGTCTCAAAAATATTTATTCATAATTTAGGCAAACACCGTGAGAGATGGTGGGATTAAAGACTGCGGGAGATCGGATAGGATGGGTATGTTGAAAGAAGGAGAAAAATTAAAGTAATACTTATGAAACTTATTTTTCTATTTTTATTTGAGTGATTATTTTCTTCATTTTTTTATTACTCTTTGCGGGACAGTATTCAATGTGCTTATGTATTCAAATAATTGTTGTGGTTGTTGAAACATCATTGCGATAGGAATTTAAAAGGGAGAAGCTAGATGCTCAATAAAAATTAAATCAAATTCACGCAAGCGTAGGGCTCCATTTGTGGAGAATCACTTTTTATTAAGAGCTCGAATCTGAAATATTTTATTATCAAATGAGTAGTTTCATCCAATACATCATAACTTTTGATGATATTTTTGATAAATGTCATTTTCATCATTTTTCTTTCCAAAAATGAAAAGTACTTTTTGAGTAATTATATACTAAAACACTTGTTAAAAGTTTTTATCAAATATTAATTTACTCAAATACAAATCGTTCTCTTAATTTTTTCCAAAAAAATAATCAAAAAATCCCTTTTTTAATGACAAAGTCAAATTCAATGATTTTTCTTGTCAAGGTAAAATCAGATTACATTTTTTTTAATGACTGAAAAGATCCAATTAACTCAATCTCCGGGAATCTCCAAACTCAAAGTCAAACAAACTTCAATAATTTGATTTATCATTTCATCATGGCTGACTCAACAATATTGGGGGCCTAAAGCCAATAATTAATGAATACGTTATAAGACGATATTAATAATTACTAATGATAATCTGAAGCCAACAATTTATGAATACATTATCAGAGTACATATTATAAGACGATACTACAAGTAATTATTATTAAATAAATAATAATTATTTTAATATATTAAATAAATTATTATTATTTTTCATATTTACTGCAAATATAATTTAGATATGAATTAATATAAATAATAAAATATTTATATTAATTATTATTTTTAAGAAAATATTCAAAATTCAAAATAAATAAATAAAAGTGAATCAAGCTTCTCAGAGGTCCCTTAAAATATACAGAAGTACCCTTTAAAACATTATACAATCTCTTGAAAGAAAAGGAATTTTACTATTATAACATATTTGGTCAAGCTTTTGAGAGGTCAAAGCTATTTTAAAAAAATAAAATAAAAAAATTAAAAATATTTATTTTTTAAAAAGGGGTTTTTGACTAACTTTGTAAAAGAAAATGTGTTTTTGAAAAATAGCAGAAACTATTCTGAAGCTAAAATATTTCTTTTTTCCAAAAATGAAAAATAGTATTTTTGAGTAAATACATAAGCACTTGTTAAAAGCTTTAGTCAAATATTAATTGTCTCAAAAGTAATTTTCAAATTGATTAGTCAAACATAAATGATTTTTTATAAAAAAAAAATTTAATTTAAATTTATTAAAATAGAATCTCCGTAGAAATTTGTCAAGAAAAAATTTCAGTCTTTAATGATGATGTTAAATTCAAGTAATTTTACTAATCAAGGTAGCATTAAATTAAACATTTTATTTTTTTTAATAATTGAAAGGATAAAATTATAAATAGAGCAATCTATTTTCATTTGCATTCATGAAACCATATGTCTCTCAAAATGGCTTATTACCCTTACTCAAAAATTCTACTTCGATTGTTTATTTTGTCGCTCGTTAATATTATACAAACGATGAACGCTATCACTTTAAATCCAAAATATACCATTCGTATTGAGAGTGGCCTCCCTCAATATACACATTTAGCCCAAGTTCATTGTCAATCTAAAGACGATGATATTGGAATTCATATACTAAAACCTGGTGATTATTTTGAATTCTCATTCCATATGAATTTCTTTCAAACTACTCTTTTTCATTGTAGTTTTTTATGGGGTTTAAAACATAATAACTTTGTCATCTTTAAACAATGGCATAGTTATTGCGGAAGTCTTAAGCAATATCAAGATGGATATTGTACATGGTTGATGAAAGATTCTGGTTTTTTCTTAGCTCTTATTCCTAATCCTTCACCTAATGACTTCAAATTAATCTATCCTTGGTTATAAACAAGGGATGTATTACATTTCTATATAATTATTATTATTACATGAAAAATATCTTTATCTTTATATATAAGAAGTAATTTCTAGATCTATATATACTTGTGCACATGAATTAACAAGTAATTTATGAAATTGCTCATGTATTTTTATCTTTTTTTCATTTCTATTTATGTGATATAGTTTGACTAATTAAACATGAAAGACTTTATAATATTTTAAAATTATTTTTAACATAAATGAATTTTTAAACAGAGGCAACACTCTTTCTATTCGCTTTAACTTGTCTACTATAATTTGAATTTTGCATGCTCCTTACAAAATAATGATTGATATGAGTATTTATCACAAAATTCATGTTAATTGATGTTTAGTATTACATCTTGAAAAATAAATATTTCTTGCAAAGAGTAAAATATTGGGAAAAAAATAATTATCTTTTCATGATTTGTTAAAACTGACAAGTAAAAATGAAAGTTTTATTTTTTGAAATAGCATATAAGTAAGACACATTATTATGAAGCAGACACGTTAATACGCAGTCGCCTTGAAAAGATTAAATTAAAAAGCCCACAAATTATTTTTTTATTGGCCCATCAAAAGCTGCTCAAGCAAGCAGTCAATATAAATTATTTTTTAGTCTTGATTTATCACCTAAAATAATTGATTAGGGCGATATAGTAAAATCGTAGTTGAAGCAGCTGATAAAATAATTTATTAGGGGTAATATTATAAAACCACAATTGAAGCAACTGAAGCAGATACGTCAATTGGTAGTTGTCCGACCGCTTGCTTATTGTCACTTATATATAAATAATAGATATAAGAGAATACAAGAAGTAATTTATAGTCTAAAAAAGTACCCTGAAATATTACACAATCTCGTATAAAGAAGAAGTAATTCACCATATAACATATTTGATCATGCTTTTGAGAAGTCAATTTTTAAAAAAATAAATAAATTAAAATATGCTTATTTTTTAATAAATGGAGTGCTTGACCAATTTTATAGTGTTCAAATCTATTTCAAATTCAAGTCAAACTCAAGTAATTTTACTTGTCAGATTACACTTTTATCCAAACTCATAGTCAAACAAACTTCATTATTGTTCAAGCCAATTTCATATCCTCTTTTTAACAGAGCAAACCAATTTCATTTGCATTCATGAAACACTATGTCTCTTAAAATGGTTCATTACCCTTGCTCGAAAATTCTACTTCCGTTATTTATTTTGTCACTTATCAATGTTATGCAAATAACAAATGCTTTTACTTTACATCCAAAATATACCATTCGAATTGTAAGTGACCTTCCCAATAATACACCTTTACTCAAAGTTCATTGCAAATCTAAAGATGATGATCTTGGTGAACGTACATTAAAATCGGGTGAACAATTCAGTTTCTCATTCCGTATAAATTTTTTTGGAACGACTCTTTTTTATTGTAATTTTTTATGGGGTTCAAACCATAATGAATTTGATGTTGTTGCACCATGGCATACCTATTGTGGAAGTCTTAAATATTTTGGGAATGCTTACTGCACATGGTTAATGAAGGATGATGGTATTTACTTATCTCTTGTTCGTGATCCTTCACCTAGTGACTTTAGATTTATTTATCCTTGGTTATAAAATCGCTTGGTTAATGAAGAACTACATTTTAAGGATACTTCTTTTTTTATGAAATCACTTATATATTTTTTTCATTTTAGTTTACGTGATAAATTTGATCAGATATGAAATTTAATTTATAAGATTCTCAAAATAAAAAAATAAAAAAAAAATGAATTTTTAAAAAATATATTTAATAAGTAAGTTAAAATATTGATACATTATTAGATAAACGTCACCAGAGATAGGATATAATTTAAGGATGAATTCTAATAGATTTGTTAGTTTCGCAACTCGAGGAGGTGGAATTGGAGGTTACGGGAATGGGAGAAAAGATGAGTGTGTTGAAGAATGAAGAGAAATAAAGTAATATTATTTATGAAATTTATTTATTCTATTTTTATTAGAATGATTATTTTTCTTGTTCTTATTTATCTTTACTCAACAATCCATACATTTGGAATATTCACAAATTTTATTTTTGTTTGTTAAAACATCATTTTTGTTAGAAATTTAAAAGGAAGAAGGTAGATGTTGAATAAAAATTAAAACAAAACAAACATGGTGTACCAAAAAGAAATGCATATTTCCATCTTTGATAAATGTCATTTTCATCAATTTCATAATGACGTTTTTTTAAATTATTATTATTAATTTATTAATCCTAGATCTAAGATCTCATCTCATCATTATTATTAATAGCTAAAATGTGAGCCAATTAATTAATAGTCTCTCTGTAATTAATTAAAGTTTTACCAACCAAATTTTTTGCAAATGTCTCCCCCTCACTTATAAGGACAAATAAACTTAATTTCCTATGAATTAACTTATATTAAAAATAGTTGATAAATATGATGTGTTTGGAATTTTTTTTAAGGTGGATTGAAACTAACTTTTAAATTAATAATTATATGTTTTGAATAAATATGTTGAAATTAATAATAAATAGCTAATATATTTTCTAAGAAAAGAATAATAATTATTTTTCTATAAAGATGATAGAGATATTGCTAACTGATATTAACAAAATAAATATAAATTTAAAAAGAGTTTTCACATAAAGAAAATGTATAACTAAAATAATGAGAGTTAAATGTTATATTGTAGGAAGAATAATTTGGATATTTCAAAAGGGATAAAATTATGAAATGTTTGGTCAAACCAAAATTATTTACTATTGAGTTATAAAACCATTAGTTGTATTTCATGATAATTATGGCATTAATTTTTGGCTTATAAGCATTATGATCTATAAGTTATTTTAGTATTTGCTTCATGCGTAAATAAATCATTTATAGCTATATAATTTTAATATATGCATAATTTACTTTAATACGTAATGTAATTATTTTTGTTAAAATAAGTCCAATACATTTTAATACACTTATAATAAATTTATATTGTATGCAAAACTACTTTTATTCATGGTGTAATGCATCTACATTATATACATAATTCACTTTTAATAGATAATGTTTTTTTTTTACCAAAATAAATATAATATATTTTAATACATATATATCTAGATAATGAATAAAAATTATATTTAGAAACAATAAATATTTTATAAAAGGAACTTAAAAGGGTAATTATCCCTAATTAGTGTTGGAGTTAGTACAAAGTAGTGACAATTTTTCCCGGCCCATTTGTAATGGAGTATTTTGCAAGCCCATTTGACAAGGTTAAGATCTTATTATGTTGGGCTGGTGTCAATCTAATCCAGTCCAATATTGCATTGGGTTGTTTTCATATAGTCCAGCCCAATATTGGTTCTACTTACAAGACTCATTTTTTAATTCTAATAAGGAACTTTTCTCCCCAACAGGCATGATTGTATAGTACCCCCATCCCCCCCCCCCCCCTCTGCCCCCTCCAGCCACCCCCCAACCCCCAAAAAAGAAGAAGCAAATTTAGTAGGACCAGTACTCATGAACAATTATCATACTGCAAAAGGACTAAGAAAATGAGACAAGTATCACGACTCAAATTTAGATTGTCGTCTGTTAGTTCACGTGAACTCAATAGCTTTTGTTCAAATTCTATTTATGTGTTAAAATTTTTACTAAATATTTAGTTGTACCCAACTATTATTATATTAACTTGATGTCATTGTAAGAATCCATAAACCATAAATCTTAAATTCAATTCGTGTCGTATAAAAGAGTAATAATTGTTGTTTTAATGAATTAATATCATGTTATAAACGGTCTGATTGAGCACTTTATCATAGTAACTATGTACCATTTCGTGTAAACAACTTTCGAACAATGATATGATTTATGAAGGTATTAATACAAATAATTAAAATAATAATAGTTAAAAATATATGTTCTACGAAGATGAGCTACAAAAGGAAGATAGTTAAGAAAGTAAAAAGCTAGTTAAGCTATCAAGAGTGGATATTAATAAGATGAGTACGGTCAAACCTCTTTATAATAACATCATTTGTTCCGATGTATTTTGACTAATAATATAACATAATATGAAATTAGATGTTTGTAATACAATGTTAGAGGTGATCATATTGGAAAAAAACATTAGATGTTTGTAAATGAAAAACATTTATTAAAGTGAAATCTCCACAAAAAATTGTCAGGAAAAAATAAATTCATTCTTTAATGACAAAGTCAAATTTTACACTTCTTTTTCTTTATAATTGGAATTATCCAAACTCAGAGTCAAACAAATTTCAATATTGTTCAAATCAATTTCATATTCTCTTTTTAACAGAGCAAACCAATTTCATTTGCATTCAAGAAACACTATGTCTCTTAAAATGGCTTATTACCCTTACTCAGAAGTTCTACTTTCGTTATTTATTTTATCACTTATCAATATTATGCAAGTAACAAATGCTTTTACTTTTCATCCAAAATATACCCTTCGTTTTGTAAGTGGCCTTCCTGAAGAGACACCTTTAGTCAAAGTTCATTGTAAATCTAAAGATGATGATATTGGTGTTCGTACACTAAAATCAGGTGAACAATTTAGTTTCTCATTCCGCATAAATGTAATTGGAACTACTCTTTTTCATTGTAGCTTTTTATGGGGTTCAAACCATAATGAATTTGATGTCATTAAACGATTGCATGGCTATTGCGGAAGTCGTAAATTTTTTAAGAATGTCTACTGCACATGGTTACTGAAGGATGATGGTATTTACTTAGCTCTTGGTCGTAATCCTTCACCAGATGACTTTACATATATTTATCCTTGGTTATAAAAAATGAAGGGATGTATTACATGGAAATATCTTTATATATAAGACTTAAATCTATCTATATTTATACTATATTAAAAGTGTGAATACCCTTACAAGTGTTGATTGAATGTTTTGCCCTTCATTAAAAGATTTTACTTTAGACAAAATTGTCTTTTCACATTTTGTTCAATTACCATACTATTATTTTAGTTTTATTAAATATTAACTACAATAAATTTATTTAATAAAAATCAAATTGGAAAGATTAAATTTCTCTACAAAGAATCTTTTTTTAATTAAAATAGATTAAATCTAAAAAAAAATCAAACAACTTTTAAAATAACAGGCATTTAAAAAAAAAAAAAAAAGCTTAAAAAAAGAATCCAAAAAAAAACAGGCTTCAAAATAGGGAAAGAAACACTAAAAAATTATAACAAAAAACAGGTCAAAATATTAAAACCAAAAAATCATTTAAAAATTGGTAAAAATTATCTTCTTACTTAATATTTGGTACTAATTTTTTTTAAAAAAAAAAGTTGAGAAAAGGTCCAAAAGGAAGGGCACAAAATAGGCAAAAAAAATAAGTTTTAAAAAAATCGTCAAAATAAATATAGCTGAAAAAATCTTCAGAAAAAGATAAAAGAAAAAAAATTTACTCCTAATATTTGGTATTAAAAAGTGACTAAAATTATAATTCTTAAATCTTTTCAAATCAATATTAAATGTCCTAACATTTAAATCTTTCCTTCTTATTTGTTGTCGGGTTTGAGGTGGGTTGGGTTCGGGTTGGGTCGGGTTTGAGGTCGGGTTCAGAGTTGGGTTCGAGGTCGGGTTTGGGGTCGGGTTCGGAGTTCGGGTTAAGTTTCGAGGTCGGGTTTGATTTCGGGTTGAGGTCGGGTTCGAGATCAGGTTGGGTCGGGTTCGAGGTCAGGTTCAATGTCAGGTTCGACCTCAAACCCGACCTCGAACCCGAACTACGAACCTGACCACCAACCCGACCTCCAACCCGACCACGAAATCCGACCTTGAACCTGACCCTAACCTGACCCCAACCCGACACTGAACCCACCTCAAACCCGACCTCAATTTTTTAAATTATGTTATTTGACAATATTTTTAAAGAATCGTGGAAAAAGTGTATTTCAAAAAATATTTAATAAAATATAGTTTTTCATATTTAATCTTTTTTAAAAAAGATGATCATTTCGATCTCGAATAAAACAAATAGAACTATACAAATTATTTATAAAATATACCTTTCACATTATATTTAAATTAAATGTATGTTTAGGGTCATCTATTATTGTTCCATTTACTTAGAATTGTCAGGTTAGGTTAGAAAAAAAATCTTGGTAGAGAGTGTTATTCACGAATGAGGTTCGTCAAGTCTGAATTTGAATTAGTTAGACTTCAATTCGGATTCTGAATATCAAATTAATTATTAAAAAATGTATACTCTTATGACAATATTAAGAATATTCAAATATTTGTAATATTCAATTTAATAATATTGGCGTAACACACATGTGCAACGCACGTACACTAAATTAATTTTTAGTATACTTGTGCACATTACTTTATAGTTTTACAAATGTTGGATAACTACATTTTGAGCATACTTTTTTTTTTATGAAACCGCTTATATATTTTTATTTTTTCTCCATTTTATTTATATAATATAGTTTGATTAAATATAAAATTTTGTGTAATGACCCATGTAATTATTTTGAAAATTAATCCTCTTAAATTTTTAAAATATCCTTTTCGTAAATTTTATATGGGTACTTCGAAATATTCA